>AYJT01111231.1:0-10940 GCA_001278415.1 Ocimum tenuiflorum
ATCCATGGATTACATTCTGCATACAGGTTCTCCCACCACTATGCGCAGAACTGCGAAATTTGGTAATGCAACCGATGATTCTTCCTATGGTTTTGACAATAGCGGAGTCACAGGTACTGTATCACTTCATGATTGCATTTTGAACCCTCTTTGTTATAGTTATTATTAATAAATACATATTTTGGAACGAGAGTTGATTTTGTTTTTGTGCTTTATACATGATGGACTTATGTGCACATTGTCAATATTGTAGGACAAAAATGATTTTGAGCAATCAACTCTACCAGCTCTTGTACCCGTCTTCAGTGGGGCTTCTGGTGAGACATTATTGCTGCTTCTTAAGCACGCTGAGCTTATTATTAACAAGGTATGCAAGTATCTATTGAACTGCTATTGTCACATCATGACTGTTATGCAATGTGTCTTGTTTTTCTGCCGAACTTTTTATTAGTTGCATAAAATTTAGTTTCTGCACGTTGATGGATTGCAGCTTTGCTTCCACTGTTATGTTTCCAGAGGAATGGGTATCTCTTTAGTGATTGAATTGGCGGTAGTCATGCGTGTTTCTTGAATTTAGTTTTTCTCCGAAGGAGTTTGTACTTTGTATTTAATTTTGCTAAACATTGCAATCGTACAAGAAGGTTTGCTTAGAAAAGCAAAACATTACGGTCCCTTTTGAAGATTTTACTAGAGATAAATTTTGATTAATGGTCAATGATAGACTGAGGGTTGTAGAATTTGAATGATTATGGTGGCAAGATCGTAATATTGGAAGTATGTAATACAATATTTGCTATTTCTCTATGGGTAATGAACAATGAGAAATCTTCAGTACATATAAACTGAGTATCTTAGTGAATTAATGCACCCTGCAGATGTATACATGTGAATCACAGTGGGGGTTCCATACCATCTTTAAATAACGAAATGGAACATGTTGAATGGTTGGGGACTTTTACCTTGATTACTGATGAGGCAACTTATTTTTATGCCTGGCAGGCTAGTCAGGAGCACCTTATTTCACATGTTCTTCCTATGCTTGTTCGAGCTTATGACGATACAGATCCTCGCTTGCAAGAGGAAGTTCTCAAAAAGACTATTCCACTTGTGAAACAACTGGATGCTCAGGTAAATGCTTCTTGTAGCCTGGTCAAAAATGCTTTCTATTTGGGCTGCTTGAGATTGAAGAAAATCCTGCATGCTTTGATGCCATTTTTTCTTGTCTATAAGCTGTTCGCATATGTAAAATTTATAGTGTTTATGGACGGTTACATCTTTATTATTTATGATTGAAACAACATTGTGATATGCCTCAATTTATTAAGAGGGGATGTGGTCGTATCTTTTATTTTGTCTAGTTCTTTTCATCTGTGAGAGGCCAAGGCGAAATAAGTGGAGGGAGTTTCTGATGCGATATCTAGGTTTCTGCTCCTTACACGTGACATTCTAAGCTATGTTAGCGTGCTTGATTGTTTTCAATGAGCATAACATTACATAGCTGTGTTACAATATAATGGTTACATCCATGCGCTCATCCTGAGCATTTGTACAAGCCATTTCTCAACTTGTACCCTTGTGCCTCAGTTCTTGATTGCTATGCTGTTTTCCTTTTGTCTATGTTTGTACCAGTCGCTGCTACTTCCTCTGCATGGTCATATATGGTTTTTGCTGCTAAACTGGTTGTATTGGTATTTTTTATTTCATTTTGATGTCTGTGTGCCTTAAATACTGGAAATTTGTTAGATTACAGATTCCATCTAAGTAGGATTTCTGCAACTGAAATTTGATGACAGTTTCTCATCACTTTATTTCATTTTTCCCTTTCAGCTGGTGAAGCAAGCTGTTCTGCCTCGTGTCCATGCTTTGGCCCTCAGAACAACTGTTGCAGCGGTATGTGATCTTGGTGATTTTTCATATTCCGACTATCATATGCTTATAAAAGCATCGTATAGAATCTCTGACCCCTTTTTACACTTTCCAGAAGTTAAAAAAAAACACATATTTATTCAAGCTTGTGAACTGTAGGACAGACCAAGAAATTTTGTCCATTTTACTTGAATACTTGAGCACCATCTGATCAGTCTAAACGTTTGCTTTTCCTTCAAATGGCAGGTGAGAGTGAATGCCCTCTTATGTTTCAGTGACATGGTTCAGATACTAGACAAGGGTGGTGTTTTAGAAATCTTGCAAACCATCCAACGATGCACTGCTGTTGATCATTCTGCCCCGACTCTCATGTGTACCCTTGGGGTTGCAAACTCAATTTTGAAGCAGGTCTGTAACTTTAGCTTTCTTGATGGTGATAGTGTGAGACATTCGTAATATGCTCATCGTCTTACCTTGGTCATCTTTGTTTCTTTGTATCAGCATGGAGTTGAATTCGTAGCTATGCATGTTCTTCCACTAATCATACCTCTTCTCGTTACCCAACAATTGAATGTACAGCAGTTTGCTAAGTATATGCTTTTTGTCAAAGATGTATTAAGGTAGGATCACCATCTCGTGCAACTATGATGTGCTTCGAGCAGCATAATTTTATTTTCAATTTCCTGTCACATTGCAGGAAAATAGAAGAAAAACGAGGCGTGACCTTGACAGATTCTGGACCGCCGGAACAAAGACCACCACCTGCAGCTGAAGGATTCCCATCGGCGCAAATGAATAAAACTGTCTCCACCGCTCCATCCAATACAAGGCGCAGCTCTGCATGGGATGAAGACTGGATACCTTCTAGGGTATCTGCTACTACCCCGCAATCTTCAACTGCGACATCAACTGCTCAGCCTGCTCAAAGCAAATTACACTCTACTCCCTCCGCTCAGCAACAGCCTCCTTCATGCCCTGCAGTTGATGTTGAATGGCCACCTAAAAACTCGTCAAGTGTTGCATCAGCAGCAGCTCAATTTGGCGGCTCAGATATTCTAAATGGAAGCAAAAGCACATCTGGCTCAAATCTAGACGATATAGACCCTTTTGCTGACTGGCCACCACGGCCTAGTGGCACCACAAATGTTTCCGGATCAATGAAAAACGGCACCACAGCACCATCTGTCGATAAATATGGGTTCAACAGTAGCTCAACCCCATCCAATGGTTTGGGAAATCAGTCTTCATCGTGGGGCTTCGGCATGCAAACCCAGAGCCACGGAATTAGCTCTGCAATGAGCGGTGGAAGTAGCAACGGTGGGCTTGGTTCACAATACTCCCTCGGGCAATTGAAGCAAAACCATGGTGCTGCACCAGCTATGGTTTCTTCCAGTGAGAAGGCAGCAAATCTGGAATCCATCTTTGCTTCCAACAAGAATGAAAATAGTGGATTGAGAAGGCTTGCTCCGCCTCCTGCGACTGCTGTTGGTCGAGGCAGAGGACGAGGCAGGGGAAGTCAAGGACAAAGTGGTCAAACCAAATCAAGAACGGAGCAGCCCCCTCTACTGGACTTGCTGTGATGCAATTATACATACCCTTGTCTCTATAGTTCTCGTTCGAGGTTCGGATTTTTGTCTGCCTGCTGCGGCTTGAAGAGTTCACATTTTCAATGGTTGATATGTATTTTCATCCAAATGAAGAGTTCACATTTGTTGTTCTATAGCATGTAATTGAGTTTGTAGCATAGTGTGGTATAGACTGCTTCTAGAAATTCTTTTCCTTTTTTTTCTTTTTTTCCGAGGGGATGAAATTTCTTGTTCATAATTCTTTAATTCTTAGGAACGAGCAACTCCCATTAATGGGGAATATAAATAATAAATTGAGGTCATATTGTTGAGTTCGGATACTATATTTTGCATTTTTTCATTAGTCTTTCCTTTTAGTAAACTCCACAATTTATTTTTAATCATATCCTAAACTGCCAAATCATTTATAGTTCGCCTAAAAAATCATTTACAATTTTATTGCTGTAAAAATACGATGTTTTTTTTTTTGAATTAAAGTATAGTATTAAATAAATTCATGCGGATGTCCTCATAAATATTCGAATTCATGACGTTTAAAGTCATATAAAAAGTGTTTACCACTGCACCACGAGGTGGTAGACAACATACAATGTTTTATTTCTAAAAAGATCATAAAGTATTGTTTTCGGAAGTGAATCCTAAGGTGTCTACATAACCATGCTTGCATATTAAGGTCCAATCTCACCATAAAAATTCAACAAGATAAAAAACAAAGAAAGAAAAGAAATAGTGGATGGTGGATGAGTCTCGCTACAAATCCCCCTTATATAATGGTGTGACAGTGAATCCCCGTCGAATCCCGTCGTTTTCATTTGTTTTTTTTACGATGAAGTGATGGCAACGTCCGATCATTTTAATGGCGGCGTAAAAATAAAAAGGGGAATCATTTTTCAGTATGCATATGCATGAAGCTGAAAGGACTTAGTTTCAGAGTACATAGTACATGCCACCACTTCACCTCCCTTAAACTTCCGCCCTTTCGGCTTTCACGCATTTTACATTTGCGCTTAAAACTGTTTCCAAAATCTAGGGTTTCGCCTTGCTTCAGAAATGGGACTCAGCGAACTCAAGTTCTTGCATGTTGCTGAAGCCATCCATTGTATTGATCAGAAAGTCAATCTCATAGGGGTCGTCGTCGAATCTGGTCTTCCGAAGAGTACCAAAGGAACCGGTGATTTTCTCTACTTCATGCTAGTGCCCGCTTACAATTTTCAATCTTTTTTCTATTGGCAGGAAGAAAAGATTTTTTTTTTTCAAGTAATCCATGCACTGAAAAATTGATCTTTGTGAGTCCTTTTTTGAAGATTTCTTTTGCTCGGTAAGGATAGTCGACGAATCTCTTCCAACTGGGATTCAAATAAGCTTTTATGCTGAGACCATGGAGGGGCTTCCATTGATTGAGAATGTTGGAGATATACTCGTGGTCTCTCGTGTTATGGTAAATGAGTGTCTCTCTTCACGGCTTAGTTCGAGAATTTTTTGGGGTATTTGGTTATGATTTCTGTGTGTTGATTATTGTTTTAAATTTGTACAGATAAAACCTAGGGGTAATGATGTGTATGCTCTGTTCAACAAGAGATTCTCATCTTTCGCATTATTTGAAGGAAGAAGCTCTAGTATAGAGTCTTTTATAGCGTATCAAATTTCAGCGTTTTATAAGCCTAGATATCAGGAGAAGAACATCATAATGCAGTTAAGGAAATGGTCTATCCCTGCAAATATTGAAGGTGGGTTTGCTTTCCAAGGCTCCATCTTCTCTTTTGAAGCATTTTGTACATTGGATTTAGAGATAAAGCATTTAGCTTTTGCTTGACAGGCTTCCATGAGATAATGTTAATAAGAGATATGAAGGCTGAAGAAAACATCAACATGCTTTGCAAGGTAATTCGGAACTATGTACTATGTAGAGGTTGATATTTGCTAGACTACTGCTTTCAAAGGGCTGGAGAGGTTGATATTTGTTTTTGCTATTGGTAATATTAAGCCCTTTTTTGCTGTTTGGTGATTTTGCTAGATTTTGCACGTTACTCAAGTCAGGGAGAATCAGTGGATGATGTTTATTTGGGATGGAACCGACGCACCACCAGCTTCCCTTGAAGAGAAGTTCGTTTTTACATTTTCTTATGTGTTATAACTGGCTGAATTCTTAACCTCTTTTGTGCCAATGGACTCAGAATATGCGCGCCCCGTTTAAATACGTGCGAGCCACGCACCAGCTAGTTTAGTTTTATGATTTTGGGTGTTTAATGCTGACATGTCTAGCGGCATTACATTTTGCATTGACAATTATCTATAGTACCATTACTCCATGTATAGAACATATGAGGCGTAGTAGTTCCAGCTCCTCAGCTAGTTGCCTTTCCTCTATCTATGGATACTCTTAAGGGTACCAATAGCTGAGAATTTCTAACCAATAAATGGTTCTCTGAATTCTGTTTGTTTTATTAATTACTTTTTTGCTCCTTTGCCTTCCAATTTTTACGGTTGTGTTGACAACAGCATTGAATATTTGATGGACTGGAGCATGTATTACACATTCCATGATCTGAAATCCTTTGTTCTTATGATCTACCGTTTCAGCTTAGTGGATGAGATGAGAAATCCACTTCCTTTAGCGTTGGAACCCTCTCCATTGTCAAGAGAACTTCTGTGCACATTTCCAACTGTTGGAACGGTATTAAGGGTGATTATTGATCAAGAAACAGTGCAGCTTGGCATTAAGTTTCTAAAAACTAACAGATGGGCCAAGTTTATCAACTTACGATGCGAAGAGAGTTATGCTTTGTGGCATGCAGTGCTTACACCCTACACCAAATTTTGCTATTTTCGTGACGATAATGTGACTGTAAGGCGATTTGAAAGGTCATAAAGTTTCCTTTTTCACCATACAAATAAGTCACCTGATATATGTGCCTATTGATGTTCAAGCGACAACGAATATTCTCATTCTATGTTAGATATTTTACTATAATCAGTGGCTCAGGTTTAGATGAGCAAAACATACAAGGTGATATCTCCCTTTTTTTTTTTATTTATAAATTATCATTGCTTAAGGCCTGTGTGATTCAGGTTTCATGAAAGGCGCTATGTATCCAAATGGAACAGGGCGCCCTACACAGCTTTCCCTCCCTCTCGCATAACAGGTTTTGTTGCTCTAATGATGCAATGACTTTGTACTCTATGTTGTCAATAGTGATGATACATGCTTATTTTTACCATTTTGTGCCTTTTGATGTTAGAAACCACTCATCCTGATGTGGGCCTTGTGACTCTGATGGATATACTCACTTATGAGGAGGTAACTTTCTCGTTTAGTTTCTCAACCTATCGATTAGCCAGGTACATACTTCTCTGATAACGTATGTGGATAAGTGAAAATTCTAAGCTACTGAATTTGGCAGTACCAAACTGTCTCACATTTGATGTGGGTCCTACACTGCGATTGCTTGCTGGATATGCCACCTTTTAATTCAATCCACTTTTCTGACCATAGTTTTAAATGAGTTCCTGTTCGGTCATTTTTAATGTTTAGGTGGAGTTCACTTGTATTGTAGTGTGCCTTAGCATTTTAATGTTAAAGAATGTTAAAACTGAATTTGTTGTTCTACTATCTGCATTACCATTTCTTTTTAAATTGTCTAAATTCAACATCATTTTATGCATGTAATAACATCAAGTTATTACTGAATATGCCTTGAACACCATATAATTGTCTTGAATCATGAGTTGCAGGTGACATTCAAGTATAAGACTGTCGTCCGAATTGTTGCAATGTTCCCATGGAGGGCAGATAACTTCCGCTCTTCGATTACTGGCATTTACAGAGTGAGGGTGACCCTGGAGGATCCAACTGCAAGAATCCATGCTTATCTTTACCAAGAGGATGCGGTAAAAGGCTTCTTTTTGTCCTTACAGTAACATCGTTCTCATCCTATTTCTTGTTTTCGTTCTTACGACGACCAAAAGCTTAAAAGTATGTTTGTACTCCATTCTCATTACAGGAGAAGTTTTTTGAGCAGTGTCAGACTGTTGATGAGCTGACAAAGGTGCGCAATGGTTTGCTTGGAATAGCTGACGAAGATGGTGGCCCGAATGCTGTCAGAAATCCACCGTGGATATGGTGCTGCCTAAAATCTTATTACAACGACAAAAGTGATCCGTGGGGGACTAGGAATTATCGTATCTTCGACACTACATGCATTTTGTCTGAATGCTGATCCGTTTGATATATTTTGCTGGATAAGTAGGCTTTTGTAAAAACTCTGTGCAGTGTTGCTTTTTGTGGTCTAGTTCTTTTGACAAATTGTGGCCTTACATGCCGCCGTAAATTAACGTAGGATTATCAGATGTATATCTAGTAGCTGACCTGCACCCTGGTTATGTTGGGGATATTACCGAACTGAATCGAGCCGAGTATTATTTTTGCAAAGTTTGGCTCATTTATAAATTAGTTGATCTTAAATGTTTTGTGCAAAGTTTAGCTCATTTGTAATTCAGTTGATCTACAAACTTCATTGTCAATTGTTTTGAAGCGTACGACTCTGCTTTCATCAAGATTGAATGAGTTTTCAATATTTATATTCCTTTTTAGATATTTATCATGCAAAAAAGTAGTTGCTTTATTCGCAGATAATTTTCGTTTAATTAAACTCCTTTCTCTAATAGTTATCAAAGCTGATAAAAAAATTGTTTTGCCTCCAAAAGACGATCTCTTATACTAAATAAAATATACAAATATAGGTTTTATATATTGACGCTAGTTTAGTTAAATTTATCGAAGATTTCACAAATCGAATATTATTGTGATTAAGTTTGATTAACAAATTTGAATACTTTTATTATTAACTTGTGATTCCTTTAATTTTGTTAGTTTATTACCATAATTATGTCCGACGAATTATATATGTATTCAAAGGAGAGCATGAAGGAGTAAGCATATTGCTTACTAATTGCTCAACATAAAATTATTATGCAAGATAAAATTAGTATGAAGATTGAAGACTACATTAAGCTTTTGACAAACCCTTTTAGCCGTCGAATAAAGCAATGAAATAAAATATTGTATATTTAATAGAAAACTGTAGGTAATAAATAAATATAAAGCCGAATGGCAAATGCATGTATGAAAAGTATAGTATGATTTTTGGCTTCAATCTGCAGCGAAGCGTCCATTACGATTTTATTTGATCTTATCATAAATATAAACCAAGGGGTAAGAACTCGATCTTAATATTTGATTATGGTATTTTGAAGTTTGAACGACTGAGATTTATTTATTTTTGGAAAATACTTTATCTACACTAAATATTGAAAATAATATGTTTTAATGGTTCAACGAGCTAGATAGTACTGTTTTTAGTTCAAATAAAATATTTAATGTTGTTTTTTCTAGTTCAAACGAATTGTTATTTTTAATCTTGATCGTTCAAATCTCCGATGTTGATTATTGAGATCATTTTTTAGTTATCATACATTCCTTTACTGAACACCTCCTTCTACCTATATACATGTATATGCTGCAATTAATATTGACCTATTAGTTGCTTTTCATATAATCAATATATCCTTAAAAGGCCTACATTCTTGCAAGTACTTGTAATACAAATGATTATATTTTTCCCCTTAATTTGTTGCTTGATATAATCTATAGTCCACCTGTCCTTTCAATCATTCACTTAATTGCACAAGCAAGGACTATAATGCTTAATCATTTCATGGGATCCACGACATTAAATCAACTCTAATTATTATTTTTCTACTTAACAAAAATTTCTTCCTAAATTAAAGGTGTGAGAATTTAATTCATTGGTGTGAAAAAGAATAGTGGCGACAAATAGCTCAGTTGATCTAATTAATGGCTCAAAACATGGTAAACTATAAAAAATAAATTCAACGTCACATCCCGTATTAATATATACAATATACCATAAATATAAATTACAATAATTAAAGAAAAATAGTCGATAAAAATGTTACTTGACAGGATCTAAGAGGGTCGAACAGACCCTCAACCAAATGAGTAGATTGAGGGACTAAAAAAGGCTAAAAGATACAAATAGAAGTGGGACAAAACCCTAATTATTATGATTTCTTCCATGAATGTCGCACGGGAATTATTTGATTTCGATTTTTGGAACTATTTTGTCAATTAAAGCATGAAAGAATACTGCTTGTGGGCCTCGTTAATTTAATTTATGTGGAAGAATGGGCACTTTGGCTCCCTTTTTTTAACCATAAACATTATCATAAATGCATAAATTATGATTTGGGAAATCAAATTGATTCTATATATCTCTACACTAGAAGAGGAGGGACGATGTTTTCGAAGAAAAAGAGAAACAAAGTCTTAGTCTTAAAGAAGAGTGAAAAAGATGGTTTTTGCATGATCCCTAGAAGTCTTTACCATAAGAAATTCAAATGTCCACCCCCAACTTTATCTTTTTAAAATAGGGGGTGGTTTCGACGAGAACCTGTCAGTGTATAGGAATTTGGAATTCATCATTTGTAACGTATAAGTACATCATTTTGTACAAGTAGATACATTGTTTTTGTATTTGTATACAACTAGTAGCATGTTTATCATTTTAGTAGTAATAGATTGAAAAATATGAAAATATGCTACATTTACTAATTGTGGATAGTTTCTTTATACATTAAAAATGATGTGTTCCTATCCAGTCCATTTTCCTTTAAAATATAGGTATATAAGAGGATGTGAATCTATAGTTGTAGATTGTATGGTTTTAGGTGATATTTGATTGGTGGATTTGGAATGAGTGAATTAAATGAAACCGAAAATGAATTGTTTGCTCGGAAATTTGGGAATGGATTTTCGGAAATGATTCTTCAATATTTGGAAATCAACCAAACTCTTTTAACTTACCGGGTTCCAAACACATAGTCATTCCCTCTACCATCAAATTTATATCCACAGTGATTCCCGATAGTTAAACCAAACGCCAATATCAAACAAATTCAATCTTTCGATTGTGTTGCTCGTCAAACGTTACTCAGTTAAAGCAATTAGGCGCCGATAACTAACAGCGCAATCCAAGGCGGGGCCGCCATTCACGCTTTTCCTTTTATCTCTTTTTTTTTTTGTGGGAAAATTAAATTAAATAATATTTCACATAAAAGTAATTAGTACATTTGCGAGGGCGTTATTTTGGCGGTTTTTCAGTTTTGTGTTTCATGATTTTTCTATTATTTATTTTATTCTTATATGATTGGTGGGCTTTTGCCTCAATCACACCAGACCAACACCATTATTTCAGCTCTTTTACTTACCTCTTCTATTAATCATCATTACTATCCATTTTTATTCTTAATTTTGAACAAAAACATAGATAATACTGAAGTATTGCTAAATTGATTCAAACGCATGCATGCCACAATAATATAAAATCGCATGAAGATGGGCGCACACAACAATGCCAAAGTAACTGATGTCTTCTATCCCAACTTAATATTTTATTATGCTCTTTCATT
>AYJT01111237.1:0-15507 GCA_001278415.1 Ocimum tenuiflorum
CCCATTTGCAGAAGCAGAAGGAGGACCCCGCCCCCTGCTACTGAGATCACAAACATTTCTTTCTCTAAGGGGAGGGAGCGAAAGAGAAAGAAGATATTCACGGAGTTTGACGTCGGTTCGGCGAGTGCCTCACTGGAGGCAGAGATGGATTTGGTCCCACTTGCTGAGGTAGGGGATACTAGAGTGTGGAAGGAGCTTCGACTGATGGCAAGGTAAATCATGGCTTTCCCCTTTTACAGTGATATCTATGTGTTGAATGTCTTATAATATGTAGGCCACTGGTTGGCTTGAAGCAGCTGCGAAGAGTTTTCAGTCCCTCTCAAGCCTAAAAGCTGAGCTCGAGAATGAGAGGGCTTTGAAAAAGAAAGATGAAGACGAGAGGGCCTCCCTTGTTGCTACCTTGACCAAAGCTGAAGGGGAAAAGCAGGAGGCAACGAAGCAGCTCGAGCTCGAGAAGGGCACCAAGGGTCAAACCGAAGCTAAACTAGAGAGTGTGCAAGTTGAGCTTCAGGCTGCGACGAAGGTGGCGGAGGAGTCAGGGTTTGGGTGCACAAGCTCGAAGAGAAGCTGGCCAATACGGGGAAGCTCTTAGAGGATGCTAGAGCTGGATTTGGGATTGATCTTTTGCTCATCCTTGCTTCTCCTATTGGGGCGCAGACAAATTTAGATATGGGCGATGCATTCGTAGACGCCGTCTGCCAAAATGTCAAGAAGAGGTGCCTTGACTATGACATTGAATTTCTCCAGGAACCAGGCGCTCTCGATGGTTCTGATGAAGAGGGTGAAACCTTTGAGACACTCGAGCTTTCGAAGACTGCAATTGAGACCCGTGCAGCCAATAACTCTCCCCCACCAAATGTTTGAAATTTGTTATGTTGTTTGTAACTTAAAACTACTCAGCTTGTATTGAATCTCTCATTCTCTCTTTTTTTTTGTTATATATATATATATATTGTGCCTTGCGACTCGCTATGCTATTCATAATTTCTTTACATGTATGTTTGGCTGTTTCAAGAGTACACAGGTTGGGATACTTAACCTGACAATGTGGTACTCTTTTGATACTGATGCCTCGTTCATTTCTGACAGCACCTTTAAGTGTGAATCTTCGAACGGTACACACTCCTCCTTTACAAAAAAAAAATTAAAACAAAAGTTTAATCGAATGTGGGTAATGTGTTCCATTTATCTCATACAAACGTAACTACGACATTCCAAAGAAAATTCAGAAATGGTATTTCTTTAAATGCTTAACGTTCCATGAGTACGAGATGGGACTTCCCTTAGGTGTTTGTAGAGTGTAGGCTCTGTGGCTTAAGACCATGTTAATTTGATAGGGTCCTTCCCAGGTCGCCCCTAATTTCCAAGCGTTTGCTTCCTGAGTGCTTGGAGAGACTCGTTGTAGGACCCCATCTCCCACTTCAAACGTCTGAATACGAAGGGTTTGTCAATATACCACAATACTTATAATTACCGCAGTGCTATCCTCCGCTCTGCTACTTCTCTTCGCTTGTCCAAAAGATCGAAGTTGAGTGCTAATTTGTGCTTGTTTTGCTCGGGCTCGAAGGATTCTACCCAAGCACTTCTTTTCAACAGCTCACAGGGTGCTACTGCATTGGAACCGCACGCTAGTCCGAACGGTGTATCCCCTATCGCAGTTTGATGAGTCGTCCTGTGAGACCACAACACTACTAGCAACTTCGATACCCACTTTGATTTGTGCTAGTTGAGTTTTCTTTTAAGAATCCCAATGATGGTTTTATTTGTGGATTTCACTGGTCCATTGACTTTGGGGTTCCTTGGGGTTGAGAAGGTTAATTGGATCCTGTTGCTATCGCAGAAGTTCGCAATCCTTAGCAATTAAATTGGGTCCCGTTGTCGATGTGAATTTCATTAGGTATCCCGAATCGGTAGATTACATTCCTCCAGAGGAAATTGATGATCTCAGTGTCTCTGATTCGAGCCATAGCTTTTAGCGTCCACCCACTTGGTGAAATAATCAGTTACTAACAACACATACTCCTTCTGGCCTACCATTTTTAGCAGCTTTCCCACGATATCCATCCCCATGCGGGATAACTAGGGTAAAGCAGCTCTACTCTTTTATGGTTCGTGCTTTCAAATCATTGACACTTGCCACAGTCTTTTGGGATTTTTACTGCGTCCGATTTTAAGGTTGCTAGTAAAATCTGGCCACGTGAGCTCGATTCATCAAGCGTCAAGCCCCAGAATGATTGCCACATACCTCTTCATGCAAATCTTTTATAACGTCAAGCCCCTGGGCTTGGGTCAGGCACTTCAGTAGGGGCCCTGCGAAGGATCGTATGTATAAGCTTCCTTTGATCATTGTAAATCGAGTGGCCTTTCTTCGAAGCTTCGCAGCCTTGATTCTGTGTGCTGGGACGACTACATTTTCCATGACTTGGATGATCTCTGTCCTCCAATAGCTGTCTTTTGTCGAGACTCACGCCACGGTCTCCTCTGAATCTCCCTTTGTAGGCCACTGAACCACCAACATCCGGACAATCCTGACTTTTTGAACCTGAGAGTTGGCTGCGAGGTTGGCCAACGAATCAACATGGACATTCATCTCTCAAGCACATGTGCGACCTCCGCATCTCCAAACTTGGCTATTTCTTGCTCCGCAAGGTCAAAAAATTGCTGTAACTTCGGACCTTTTAGTTGGAATTCTCCAGACACTTGTTTTACCACTAACTGAGAGTAGCTTCGAACTGACAGGCGGTGAACCTTAAACTCTTGGGCTCAACGAAGTCCGTGAGGATTTGTAACTTAATTGAGATGAACGCCCGTTGAGAATTCTGCGAGGATTTGTAACTTAATAGCAATATGAGGAGCGTACTTGAGCCCGAATCTTCCTAGCTCCACTGCCCACTTCATCATTCTCCGAGTAAGGTCTGGCTTCACGAGCAATACGTGAAGTGGGAATGTCGCGACTACTTTGATCGAATGAGCTTCAAAGTATATCGAGTACTGCTTTCCATTTTTCTCTCGAACAAAAAATCCACTGATTGCGAACTCGGAGACAGCTAAATAGAGCAATAATGTCTCCTCAGGGTCTGGTTTAGACATCGAGGGTAGGTTTGCAAAGTAACGCTTCAATTCTTCGCATGAAGAGTTGCAGGATTTGGTCCACTTGAATTTTCCGACTTTCTTGAGAGCTTAAAAGAAAGTTGGGTCTTCTCCAAGTACTTTGCCAGGAAGCGGCTAAGCGCTGCGAGCTTTTTTGTGAGACACTCAACTTCTTTGGCGTTGGTGGGCACTTGGAGGCCCTGAACAACTTTAATTTGCGCATGGTCGGCTTCTATTCCTCTTTGAGTAATGAGGTAGCCCAGAAATTGCATGTCGTGACTCTGAAGGTACACTTTGCGGGGTTGAGCTCTATGTTGTATCGGCTCCAAATCTCGAATGTCTCCTTTAGATGGGCAAGGTGATCCTTTATTCGATCAATTTTACCAGCATATCATCGACACAGACTTCCATAGTCTTTCCAATTTGCTTTTCGAACATTTTGTTGACCAGGCGTTGATAAGTTGAACAGGCATTTTTTAGTCCAAAAGGCATGACTCAATAGCAATATATTCCACGATTCGTCATGAAGGATGTCTTCTCCTGGTCCACCTCATCCATCATAATTTGGTTATACCCAGAGAACGCGTCCATAAAAGACATCATGTTGTGCTCGGTGGTGGCATCGACAAGTCGGTTGATATGTGGTAATGGAAAAGGATCTTTCTGGCATACCTTGTTTAAATTCATGTATTCCATGTACGCACGGTTTTTTCATTCTTCTTTTTTACCACTACACAGTTGGTGAGCCAATCAGGATATTTGGCCTCCTTGATTGCTCAGATTTTCAGCTGTTTTTGACATCCTCTCGATGGCCTAACTCTTCTCAAGAGCAAAACAATGGCGTTTCTGCCTTACCAGTGAGAACTTTGGGTCTACCTTGAGCTTGTGCATGGTGATACTGGGGTCAATCCCTATCATGTCATCAAGGGACCAAGCAAATGTCTTTCGTTCAACTATGAGAAAACCATTTAGTACAGTCAGAGCTATGGCGACAAATGAGCTCCGATGAATGTTTTCCCAGTTGGATCTGAAAGATCAATGGACACCTGCTCCACATCATCTTCTCTGACCGTATTGGAGGGCACCTCCTGTGCCGAGGGGGCGCCAGCAGGCAGTGTAGAGTGGAGATCTGATATCTCCCGATCGAGAGTTACCAAATCAGTGGCTGGATTCTGCGATGCCATGAGGATTTGGCTAGTTGAGAACAATGTCCTGAATGCCTTCGATGCTTAGAGCCCCACGGTGGGCTCCAATTTGTTGAGGTTTGTTTTTTATCGTTGGATTGATTGAGGCTCTAAGAGGAAAAGTAAATTGAACATCAAGACTTCCAGGAAGGTTTATAGTCCCCCGGAACGGACTTTGCTAGTATTTTATTGAATAATTCGATGGAAATTACAAGGATTTTGGTACTTTTCCATCGATAGGTCGATGAAGAGGGTAATTGGATTTTTGAGTGATTAACGTGTGTGAAAGATGCCTGCGTGCGGTGTGTTTCCGCCTATTTATACTATTATATTGAGAGAATCCAAATAATTCCTAAACTAAGGGGTTGCTCTGCAAATACTCTGGGGGCAATCTGCAAAGCAATTGGCGTCATGCGGTTTGGGCCATGCTAAGTCAACAGGGAATCATTTTGGATCCTTCGAGGGAGGCTTTGAAGTGAGGCATTCGTGCGAGATTCGAGCCTTTGGGCCTTCGAGTTGGGGGGCTCGTGCTAAGTTCTCTCTCTAGGTTCGAGAATCTCTGTCGAAGGGCTGGAGTTCAATGATTTGTTTTTGAGGCCGGTACTTCGTTTCTTTGATCTACGGTTTGGGATTTTGAGCGAATATTTTGGCACTCAATAGTTACCAACCCACCTTATCCAAACTTTATCGAATAGTTTATACAACAAATTACATGAGAAAAATAGCATTTAAAGTACTCATGTTGATAATGTCTTAAAAATTGGAGGATGCTTGTTAGATCGCCTAAATCATTTAGGTGCATTTGGATTTAGGCTCCAGGGCGAATATGAATTTGATTTAGTATCCAAGGTGAGTAATGAGTTTGGATTGGTGGAAATGAACTATTTAGATCCCACTAAATCATTTAGGCAGTCTACACAAGTTTTTGCCTAAAAATTGTGATTTCTTTTATTTGCATTTTTTGTGTTTGTATGATCAATCATCTAGTAAAAAACAGTAAAAAATATACGGTAAAAGAAAACGAGAAAAAACAAAAATGCATAGAGAAAGAGAAAGAAGAGAACTTTTTTTCTCCACCACCTCGGGTACAGCGAGTAGGCAGCTTCCATGATTTTAAAGGTTACAAGTTCGAATTTATGTGGGTAGGGTGGGTTTATCGTTAAAAAAAATTAAGAAACAACTATTTTTATTGAAAAGATATAATCAGCTTTGCGCTTAAAAGAAAAAAAAAAAGTAAATAAATAAATAATTTTAAACAATATCTATAAAACATTTATATTTATAACGAAATTTTGGTAAAAAGTTTCTCTTGGGATTTCTCTCCCTCCCCGTGCACGGTGTCATTTCCCCCTTCCGAGCTTCCGATCTTAATTGAAACGTGAATACTGTATTCTCCATAATCTAGGGTTCCTGATTTCATTCCCGCATCTGCGTATTCACCAATCCGTATCAGGATTTTCGTATTCCTGTACGAATTGCACTTCTCGTGTTCTCTGATCCGCCGCGAGTTTGAGTTTCCCGATTCGTTTCTATCTCGACTTTAAACTTTTCCGTTTAAGGTGGCCTGATTAGACGACTCAGGTTTTGCCTGGGTTTTTCGGATTGTGTTGCGGTTTAGATCATGACGATTCCAGATTCATCAGTTTATCACTACATAATGGAAAATGGATCGATAGAATTGCCATGCAAGCCCGAGGAGGAGAGGAGGATCGTTCAGGAACTCACTACCAAGGCTGAATCTAATTTGCGTGAGGGGAATTTGTACTACCCCATCTCTAGCAGGTGAGATGTTCTATTTCAATTAATGAGTAATTGCAGTTTAATCATGCGTGCACGTCGTTAATTTTTCATATTTAGTATCTTTTGATTCTAATTAATAATAGAGGAACAAAGATGTTGATTTTGGGTTGTTTGACTAGTCTACTTCCTTTGTGTTGAAGATTTTTTTAGAAGGTTATTCTTAGTGTATTTTTTTCCCAGGAACTCTTTAATAGTGTTCATGTGCAATTCATATTGAAATAAATTTTCATTATACTGTAAGAATATGTTTGCCAATTGAAATAGAATTGCTTTGATGATTTTCCTTGGACGAGACCCAACATATCGAATGAGTTATTATCTAAACCCAACATATCGAATGAGTTATTATCTTCTTTGTGCTTTGTAAATGTTTAAATGGTGGTGATTAACTGCAATGTTGGGTCAGAGGATTCTCTTTCTGCCATTCTGGTCAGGGGATTCTCTTTTGATGATATACTTTTATTTGTAAGGTATACTGAGGATAAATTGCATACTAGTTTTAAACTCTTCAACATTTATTTCGTTTGTATGGGATAATCGTTCGAGAATAACTGTGGATCAATTATTACCATGACTTATCTTACTTCTTCAAAGATGTGGGTGTCTGTTTTACTATATAATTTCATGGGAGGGTTTTAGAAATTCACTTCTTTCTGTTCTGGCACTGGTGATTTGTTATTCTCTATTTTAGGAAAATTGTTTTTTCAACTATTAGATGTAGATTTATACATGGTGTTTTCAATAGCCGAAAAATGGTCTTTCTTGATTGTTTTTGCAGGTGGTTCAGAGCTTGGCAGAGGTACACCGGTCAAACAGAAGGTGCATATCCCTTTGCAGCCCGTCCTGTTGAATCCCAATCTATAATTATGTCAAGTACAGAAGAAGATAGGCCTGGAGTGATAGATAACACTGACATTATTGTAAATGGAGGAGACAATAAAGATGATGATCCTCAGCTTCTCAGAACTTTGGAAGAAGGACGTGATTTCATGTTAGTACCACAAGAAGTTTGGGAGAAGTTATCAGAGTGGTAATCATTCTTATTTCAGTGGAACTTATGAATTTTCCATGTTATTGAAATTGGCTTTACATATATCCTGCAATACAGATTTTATATTTAAGATGCCATAGTGTGCTAATTTTCTATTGTAGTTGATTTTGCTTTTCATTCTTATCATGACAATTATATATGTGAATCATTTGCAGTTGTCGTGAGATTACATGTTGCTTTTAGGAGATTGAAGCAATATTTGATTGACTCTCAACCTTGATCTGGGTTATACTTTGCATTATTTTGCAGAAGTTGATTCGGTATTTTATCTCTTGGCCCATAGGTACAAAGGAGGCCCAGCTTTACCACGGAAAATGATTTCTGTTGGGGCCCAACAGAAGCAATTTATTGTGGAGGTTTTTCCCCTTTCACTCAGAATAAATGATTCCAGAGACCAGAGTGAAGTTGCTATAAGACTCAGTAAAAAGGTGCTGTTCCAAAATACTTTATGACCAGTTACTGGGAACAATGTTTTATTGAATGCTTGTGTTTCTTATGATCTTAAATCAATAAAATAGGTACTGTTATTTTCCGGGCTTGTCTATAATATAATTTTTCCCTTGCAAACAGATAGATCAATACAGAGCATCATTATTTGTTTAATCACCAATCTTTTTTTTCACGTATGCTTTTGTGTATCTTATACCGCAAATATCTATGGTTTCCTGTAATTGTTATTGGAAACTCTTTGATTGCACAGACTTGCTTTTGTTGACAGGTTCAGAATATGGGCGTGGCATTGCCTACATACAAGCTAGGAATTATGATACTCGTGATTGGAAAGCGTTTCTGGATCTCTGTTTTAAATGTTCATGAACTCAAACATTTGTTATCGATTACAGAGTTTAATTATGTTTTTTGAAGTATGACCTTCTTTTTCCTAGTTTTCTGAATCTCTGTGTGTGTCTGAAATTGATATGTTGGAAAAACAAAAAAAAAAACATTCTTTGCCTAAGATGCCCTTGTTGCCATTTTCCCGCAAAGCATAGTATTTGATTATATGCTGTGAACGCTTTCTTTGACAATTTCTGAATGAAGTTAATTTCATTCTGCTTCTGTGTTTCAGGCTTCTTTAGAGGACCTATATGTCAAAGTATGCCGACTCAAAAGTATGGACCCAGTAAAGGTGTGTCATTCACAAAAATTTCATGCTTATGTGTCTGGCGATGTATAGAAAATATATAATGTGTTTTCTTCTGTGAAAATTTTACAGGCACAAATCTGGGATTACTTCAATAAGAAGAAGCAAACTATACTACATTCTTCGAGCCAAACCCTCGAGGAAACTAATTTGCAGATGGATCAAGATGTAGGCCCACCATTCCTTGTTAATATAGCTTAGATGAAATTTCTTTAAGTTCCTTATAATTATCTTTAGGTTCTTTAAACATTTAACCTGTGAAAGATCATTACTTCATTTTGTTCAATGTGTAACCTATGACAGGGTAAATCACTTCTCTACTGAAACATTGAACATTGAAATTTCATGAGCAAGGTTTATGGTAAAATTGTGTCCTAATGAATTATCAATATTTATCTTTTTTAAGGGGGGTAACAATATTTATCTTGAACAGGTGTTGTGAGGGGAATTTATTTTTTCATGATATTTATCTGAAAACTGGGGTGGGAAAGGGAGTTCCATTTTCTTTCTATCTTTTGGTATCTTCATTCTCAGATTGCTTTCAAGTTGACGATAATAATGAGCCAGCGAGAAAATATGGTGATAAAACAGTGCATTCGACGATACATTTATCTACACTTTTGCTAATAGCATCATTCAAAAAAATTGGAGTGCTTGGATGCCTCCTATATTTTTGGTTGGTTGTACTTGATTTTGTGAATTTAAGTTACCAATTATCATTTTGTTGGGAAAAGGGATCTTCTTTCTGATTTATTCTTTTTATTTCTCGCAAAGATTGTTATCTTCCCATCACTAATGCAAATTAATTTTGAATTGTTCCAAATGAATTGTGAAGTAATTGATGGCATGATTGCCCTTTAATAAATAAGCATAAGATCCCTATTTCAATGAGGCTTGTATATAAGCTATGTTTGTTCTGTCTTAGTATTTCCCAAGAAAGTGAAGTACCATGAAAAGGTTAATATTAGTCTTTTGTTTACATTTTGTAGGTTTTAATATATATACGAATGAAAGATTATACAGTGCATTCCTTTTGATCATCTTTGTTTTTCTCTTTTTCATCACCATTTTAGATTCTTCTTGAGGTGCTAAGTGATGGTTTCAGCATTGACCCAAATGGAAATCGCTTAGCATTGGTTCCAGTGGAACCTTCAAGATCAACTTTTTCAATTGCTGGTGGTCCAACTATGTCTAATGGGAATTCAACTGGTTATAGCCCCAATTTATGCCAGCGAAGTACATCTACTTCCACATATGGAGATATGGAAGATGGATATGATGGTTTGAAGCCATTAACAAGAGGAGACTGGGGTGGCTTGGCAGGATTGCAGAATTTGGGGAATACTTGCTTCATGAATAGTTCTCTTCAGTGTTTAGTTCATACGCCACCCCTTGCTGATTACTTCCTTCAAGATTACAGTGATGAAATTAACAGAAATAACCCTCTGGGAATGCATGTAATTCCTTTGATTTACCTTAGTGCTAGATTTCTTGGAGACTTTTGCAGCAAAGGTTTTTACTATTTATTAATTCTACAGGGAGAACTTGCGCTTGCATTTGGTGAATTATTGAGGAAACTCTGGTCGCCTGGTCGAGCTCCAGTTGCCCCTCGTGCATTTAAGGGTAAACTTGCACGTTTTGCTCCTCAGTTCAGTGGCTATAACCAGCATGATTCACAGGTTGATTTTGCTCCCGAATAGAATATTAGATACTTTTAAGTCTTGTTTGGATTATACAATAACATGAATTAACCATATAGCTTACATCTTTATTTGTGTGATTTGTCTTTATTTTCTATTTCAATGTTTTCATCCTTGCAGCTTATATGAAACAGTAAATTTTTATGTTCCCTTGACCTCTATGTTCAGTTTTATTAAAAGATTAGGCCAGAAGTATAAAGAGTTGAAGTACACTATGGTTGATGTAGAACTTTTTATCAGGAGCTCCTCGCCTTTCTGCTTGATGGTCTGCACGAAGATTTAAATCGTGTCAAGCAAAAACCATATATTGAAACTAAGGATTGTGATGGTCGAGCTGATGAGGATGTTGCAGATGAGTTATGGAGTTATCACAAGGCGAGGAATGATTCTGTAATTGTGGATATCTGTCAGGTTGCTCACTTTACTAATTTTCATGTTTCTATTTCATGAGAGCATTTTTCATCTCCAGGCTTTCATAGTACTAGGACGTGCTAAGGTATTACAAACACACACACACACACACAAAAAAGAGTGCATAATCACCTTGAGCTGCACATTGTTGAGAGAACTGGTGTATTAATTTGTTGACAAAACCATCAAATATATCTGGTCTAGGTGCTAGTCTTGATTTAAATTAGGTACATAAAGCAAATATTTATATCAGTTATTACTTTTGACTGTAAAAGACGTAATATTCAAACTAATTCTGTTATCTGAAGTTTTTTATTCAACCTAGCTATTTTCTAGATTTCTAAGTTTTTCAAAATTGACATGGCATTCATGCCATTTCCTATTTTATATTTGTGCAAGAGACACGTTATTGATATTGATTGTCCAGAAAATCGAGTTTGTGGATACCTTCAGTTGCTGGAAACTTTCCTAGTGCTGTCTCAGATTTAAATTTCATTGTAAACTCAATCAATTTACTCAAATGTCCTGGTGGCATGTCTAATAGTAGGCAAATTTGACAGGGCCAATACAAATCGACACTGGTTTGCCCTGTTTGTGACAAAATTTCAATAACATTTGACCCCTTCATGTATCTCTCACTGCCCCTTCCTTCCACAGCCACTAGATCATTGACCGTATCAGTGTTTTATGGCGATGGAAATGGCCTTCCTATGCCCTTTACAGTTACTGTTCTGAAGCAAGGATGCTATAAAGATCTTAACCAGGCTTTGGGTGTTGCATGTTGCTTACAAAATGATGAATATTTGCTACTTGCTGAGGTAGATATTATCTATATTTTATTTATAAAATAATGTTTGCATTTCATATTTGCTATATATATATCATTTGGAGCTGAAGAGGCCTTGATCTTCAGGTTTATGAACATCGGATATATCGTTACCTGGAGAATCCATCAGAACCTTTGGCTACAATTAAGGATGATGAGCATATTGTTGCCTACAGACTACCCAAAAGGGAGGCAGATTTAACAAGACTAGAGATATGCCATCAGTATCAGGATACGTGAGTTCTTCTTTCCTTGGCTAACTTTTACATGTTTTCACTTTGGAAATCAAAAAGAACTTTCATTTCACTGACACGGTCATAGGGTTTATTGTTATTCTGATCGTTGATGTCCTCCTGAACTTGTAAGATTTGAGAGTTTCAATCGGTTATGTTTTTCCATCTCTGGAGATGGTTTTGATGAAAAAGGATGATAAGATGATATGCTGTTATCTAATCTGTGTAGACTTTTTCCTGGAATTTCATTATTAAAGTACAGCTGAAATATTTGTAGTGTTGCAGTTGTGTGCCCACTTGTCTGATGACAATATGTTGTTGTAACATTGTTCCTAGGCAATAAAATTGCTGTTAACAAAAGTTTCTGTTGGGATTATAAAACCTTTTGCTAGTCATTTGAGGATTAGGATCATATTTCTGTATTTATTTGGTGGTTGAGTGACTAGGTATGGTTTGAAATTATTCAATTTCTTCTGAATGTTAACTACGATACCACTTGTTTTCTAGTGAGAGGAAGCTCTTCCTAACACCGTTAGTTACTGTATTGGAGGACCCACATTCTGCAATGGGTATAGATCGTGCTGTTAAGAGGATGCTCTCCCCTTTAAGGAGGAAAGTGTTTCCTACTTCAACAACAGTTCACTTTACTGAAGAAAAGGGTTTTGCTTTGAATGCATTGGAAGAGCAGATGATGAGCTCGGCCGCCCAGTCAACAAAAGAAATAGAGCCAGAAGAAATGTCCAGTGGGGAGTTGTCGTTCCGGCTTTGCCTTACTGATGAAAAGGGTCATAGCTGCAGGCCAATAATGAAGGATTCATCCATAAAACCTGCTCGTAAGGTGAAAGTCATGCTGGACTGGACTGATAAAGAGAATGAACTTTATGATTCCAGCTATTTAAAGGATCTCCCTGTGGTTCATAAATCTGGAATTCTTGCAAAGAAGACTAAGCAAGACGCTATCTCCCTATTTTCATGCCTGGATGCATTTCTAAAAGAGGAGCCCTTAGGACCTGATGATATGTGGTATGGTAGAATGCCCAAAATGGGTTTGGAGTTTCTTCTTACATCTTATAGTAGGTGGTTCTTTTTTTTCACCTTGCATGTCAATCTTAATAAATTCTGAACACAGGTATTGTCCGCAATGCAAGGAACATAGGCAAGCAAGTAAAAAGTTGGACTTATGGAGGTTGCCCTATATTCTGGTCTTTCACTTAAAACGGTTCTCATATAGCAGATGGCTGAAAAACAAACTTGACACATTTGTCAATTTTCCTATTCATAATCTTGATTTAAGCAAATATATGAAGAGTAAGGATGCATCTGAAGGGTCACATGTTTACAAGCTTTATGCTATAAGTAACCACTATGGAGGCCTTGGTGGTGGCCATTATTCTGCTTATTGCAAGGTAATGTGTTGAGCTCAATTTAGTTTCTCATGGCTATTTTATAGTATGTATGAAATTTTGGTTGGAGAAAAATTTTCACGGATCATAGATTCTCGAGACTTGAGGTCTTCTTCCTTAGATATAGCAGCTTAGTTTGACCTAGAGATAGGTGTAACCTAATTTTCAAGTATCCAGTTATTTTTGAAACTTGAATGTGCATTCCTCACACCTCATGGTAAGGGACTTTAAACATTCCCATTGAGGTCTTTATCTCTTACTAATAATATTATCAGTTGGTGCGATTTGAAAATTTTGAAACAAGGTTATGTTTTAAATAGATTAAACTCTACAAGTTTTTGTGTTCTCCATAATGTGGCATACCAATACCATAGTGACGTGTTATAAAACTAATAACCTAGTCTCTTGCTGGATTATTTCACTTGTATTGCAGTTAACCGATGGCAAGTGGTATCATTTTGATGACTCCCATGTATCGGCAGTGAATGAGTCTGACATCAAGACATCTGCTGCATATGTGTTGTTCTACCAGCGAGTTAAAGCTAGCAAAGTGGGCGAGCCATCAGATGGGCGTAGGGCTTGTTGAAGCATTTGGTATGATTCTTCTTTTGCTAATGATTATGTGGCATGGCATTTTTCACCCATGCTGCCCAGCTTAGTGGAGGTTAGATATGATGGCGGCGATGGACATGCAATATTTTTGCATATATTATTTAATCCTGTAATATGATTTTAGTGGCAGGGGAGTTCTTGGAGCAATGAGGTAGATCCTACACTTCTTGAGTTTGTTCCATGATGTTGCGGTTTCCGCCTCATTTGGATTTTGTTCTTTTGATGCTAAGTATTGGATTACGCCAAAATAGGCCTAATAGCCAAGTTATACCAAAATTGTTGTTTTGTAATACTATTACAAAATTAGTAATATAGTAAATTAGCAATATTACGTCTTTTGGGATAATTTAGTGGTGGAGAGGTGTAGGATTTTAATTCCAACTCCCCTAACTCGAAATAAATAAATAAGTAAATAAATAAATCTCCAATTGCATGATTAACCATCTAAAAATTTACAATAACGTGATAAATTATTTGAATTTTAAGTTGCATAATAAATTATGTAAGCTTTGTTCAACTATTTTTTTTTTGCGGTGAAAAGCTTATTATGTATTGTCGGATTTTCACATCACCAGTTTAGCACAAAGATGGATGAGGGTTAATCGTGTCGCCCACTTTGCCCTCGTCTGGGATTTTCCTAGTTTGAATCCTCTTAAACTGCTCGGACCCGAAAAAGCCCTTGAAACCCTTGGGAACTGCCCTTGAGGCCTAGGCAGCGAAGGTCGAGGCCTCCCGAGACAAAGGCACCTTGAATAGGACTCTTTCGAGGACAAACACCTTAAAATACCCTTGAAAGTAGTTTCCTCGAGTCAGTTTGCAAAGTACCTGAAATGCCTTTTGCACGACCCATGCATGCACGTAAAAGACCCAAAATGATTCATTTGCTGAGTCAACATGAAACCTTCGCACAAGGATTTGCAGATGCCGCCTCGCTAATTATATGATTCGTCCTCAACTTATTGTAAATTGAGATTCGTCTTCCTTAGTGTGTATAAATAGGGAACTGTACGACATAATCATACATTTCACACACTCTCACATCTATTTTTTATCGTTCTTAGCTAGTGCATCTGTAAACACCGATCACTGCCGATCGGAAACTCCCTTGTGAACACTAATTTTGATCAATTATATAAGATATCAGCAAGTCGGTTCCGGAGGACTATAAACCTTCCTGGATGTCTTGGCGTTGATTTCCATTATGTTCTACTTTAGAGCTCTATTTTTGATAAGCTTGAAATCGACCCTCAACCATTGGCGCCCACCGTGGGGCTCTAAGTGTCGATATGTGTGGAAATCAATCTTTAAATAAAAAATTAACGCCCGTTTAATCTCAAATCCATCTCCCTACGATGAATCCTGCCGATAACTTACTGTCTTCTCCTGAATTTGATCCTAGCCAGTTGGTTGGCGTGTTCAAACATAACTCAATTCCGGCGCCACCTTCCGTTGAGCTCCTGGTTTGGGACTGGTGAATTGCCTAAAGGAAATTGTGTCAAAAATTCAACAATTGGAAAATGAATCTCGGCGCAAGATGAGATCCATCTGTGAAGAGATGTACTGGAGGACTACAAAGAACTCTAAGCTGCACCTCTTAGAAACAATCGCATCCCACCGCAATCATTGTTCCAGCATACCAACCTCTCTAAACAAGAGTAGGACGAGGAGCAAGTAGAGAGCGCCCTAAGGGGCGAGGTTCATCTCGCCGAAACCCATACAACCCGTGAAGCTGTGGTTGTCACGGAGAACGAAAATGACCTCGCACCCGATAAGGAAAAGGGAAAGGAAGGGGAAGGAGACCACCGCGTAAACAATGACTGGAAGAACCAGACCAGGAGGCTGTTCTTAGACGCCTCGAAGATCTAGAGGATCTGCTGATTAGGATCTCGTGAATGCAGGGCTCGAAGGGGGACATCAGTTGGCAAAATTATGCCGACTCCCCATTCACAGACGACATAGCCGAGGTGACTTTATCAACACGTTTCATGCCCTTTAACATGAAGCTGTATGATGACACCTCGGACCCCGACGAACATATGGCCATGTACAAGCTTAG
>AYJT01111242.1:0-12244 GCA_001278415.1 Ocimum tenuiflorum
TGGTTTTATCATAGCAGGGGATTCAATTCCGGAAAATTGTTGGTTATAATATAGAAGCTATTTTCGCAAATTTGGAGACGTCTGACGTAGATGAGAACTTGAATTTAGACAAACAATTTAGTTTTGTTAAATCTATTTCATAGTTATAGAGATTTGTTTATTGTTGGAAATTACATTTACAAAACCAAAAAAGAAGAAAATGAAAAGGCAAGACCAACGCAGGAGGAATTCCGAAGAAAAAGAAAATTTGTACTAATATATTATCATCCTTGGTTATTGCACAAATTAGCTCGTTATTCATTTCAGATTGTAATGCCAAAATCATGTTAACTAGAAACAAATTCGAGAATTAAAATAGAGCATGATGCACAATAAAAAATTTCTGACTTAATATTTATAATACTATATAATGTACGTGGTGATTCTGGCGAATCAATTGAAAGATGAATATATTGTTAGCGAAAGAAATTGGACAGCTATTTTGTTCTAAAGTTATAGTACGTTGAAATTATTTTACTTTTCTTGATAAAAAGCTACTTATGAGTAGATAATAATGAATATAGTCAATAGCTATAAAATAAAACACATAAACTAATTAGCGCAATATAAAAACGATTAATTAATCAGTAGCTTTTGATGAGAAATAGGCGAGGAAAAGTTTGGAAATATGAAAAGCCTATTTAAATTTATTTAAGAATATTAGAAAAAAGAGTGCATATGGATAGGTTTGGAATTAGAATAAGAGGAGGGAATAGAAGCGAAGCAGCAGCAATAGGAGATGAGCCTGGACAAAAACAAGGTTAAGGTTTTCCTGATATGGTTTAGTTGAAGAGAAGATATGGAGTGATCAACAACTGGATGAAGTGGAGCATGTGAGAAGATGAGACTTGAATTTATCCAGCTCCGCTATCACCTCCTCTTCTGGTCGATAGATTAGGTCCATCATTCGCCATATCTATACAACCATACATCATCATTTCATACCACTATTCTTCAACACATGCAATGCAACATATTCTTCTTCATTACCTGCAGTGTACCTCCCCCGCCTGTCTTTTCTCCATCCTCAGACACACTAACAATAGTCCACGGATCAGCTGCATTCCAGTGGAAATCCACCACCTTGTCCCTGTTGTATGTTATAGTCAGATTAAATATTATTCCACTTTTTCCTTTTGTGTGTGTTTCTACACAAACCTGTGACCGGCGTGTTTGAAAAACAAGCCTGGGGGATAACTTGCATCTCCCCGCCCAGCGTTATTCCCTGCCTTTCCAATCTGTTTTGTTGGTAAACTTGTTAGAGCACTAAACATGATGGGTTTTTCAAGTCAATAACGCATAAGATCTGACCTTCGCATGATCCCATATATTTAAGATGCCATCCTCTGCAGCACTGCCGAAGACGGATGCTTTAGCAGGAGACCACTGAAAATAAATATATTAGTAATCTTTGCTAGTTAACACAGAATTATGAACTAAAACCCAAATGGCGATTCTGTAATGAGGCTTCAGTACCTGGACACAAAGAACAGCAGCAGAATGGCCTTCAAAAATATGAACAGGGGCTCCAACTCCACCAGTGGTAAGATTTCGGCGATCATACATGCGAACAGTATTATCAGCAGATCTGGAGATTGCATAGCAGATTCAAATCATTTGATATTGATGCAGGATCAAATACTTTTATCCGACTAAAAGTAAGGAAGTACCCCGTCAAAATCAGATTCACGTCATTGGGATTCCAATCAACACAATGAAGGTCAGCATTGTGAGCCTTCTCAACCTGTCGGCACAAAGTACAACTCAAGATGATCAGCAGATACATAAAAAAAGATATAAATGATTCTATAGTGAATTTAAACAGAAGAGATATGTGTCTTACCTACAAAGTTATAAAGGTAGTTCAAGCACAAATTGCAAAAAGAGAGAACGATAATACGTGCAATTGTGCATAAAGTCGGAGCATATGCACCAAAATTTAACTTAAAGCATCATAAAGATAAATAGAACACAATATAGCTGTAGGAATGAACCAAATATCAAAGTTCAGTACATATGTCAATATTAATTGGCATATATTGCTTGTCAGATAGACCACTATTCTCCAGTCTCCATGCAACCTTCAACTTTATACACAGATATTAAACGATACGACACTTTGTCGTATGTTCAGCCTTGTGCAGATAACAATACTCAAGCTATTCGCGTAAAACAGGCAGCAAGAGAAAAAGAAAAATAGAATTTAGTTGGATGCTTTGAAAAGCTCTTGTTGTCAAATGCACAAGCATTTCAGGAAACAAACAGATTTCTTCAAAATGATGATAACCCAAGGTAGAATTTAATTTAATTGATTAATATATCATCTGTCCATATTATAATCTGTACATTAAGTATATAATATCAAAAGATGTACAAAGCCATACATCTTCGCTGATTTCATGTTTCTTTTTTAACTTTATTTTTATCAAGTATTTTCATTTAAATTGGACCGACTTTGTAAATCAAAAGCTTATATTTGTATGCTTTCTCCTTTGTTTCTTTTTCTTAAATCTATATATGCAGTTGGATATACAGGTAATAAATTTTGTACAACATGTGATAAAATAATAATTTATAGTATAGTTATACCAATATATATAAATGATGGACAAAAATTAAATCCATTTTTTAACAATCACATAGCAGATATATACAAATACATGTAATTATCTTAATTACTCACAGTCAAGTATTAGGCTCATGCAACTAGTTACCTTAACAACAGGAGAAAGACCAGATCTTGCATCCCACAGAATCAAGCAAGAATCATCACCAACACTGCAGAACTCCTGTGCACTACATCACAAGTTGATAAAATCAGCTGGTGCAGATGCTACAAAAGTTAGTGGAACTTTTAGCAAGATGTAACAAGATTTTGTCACATCATAGACGGAATTTCAAAAATGTGGTTTGAACGAATTGCACTGACTTTATAGCTAGCTATTTCCTTGTCAAAATCAATAACAGGGTCTTGAGTTTCAAAAGAGTGCATTGTTACCTGGATGGGTTAAACTGGACATCTTCGACGGTATCATTATGTCCCTGGAATATCCCCCGTGCTTCAACAGTTGTTCCTTCGCCGGCTTTACCATTGGCTAAACTACCTTTAGAACCTGGGGACTTATGAGCACCCTGATCTGCAGCCAAAGATGATATATGGTCGTGGATGCTCCACAAGACCACAGATTTGTCCTTGCCTGTCACAAATGTTCCATTTTTAGCATGATGAACTACACGACTTTTGCATTAGCAAAGTGCATTAGATGGAAAGACAAACTAAAGAAAGAAGTAGTCAAATTAATTTTTTTAAGATGACTAACATCTAATACTATTTCAGGTTGTTATGGAGATTATGGTTGGCCTAAAAATGGGTGAAATCAATATATTGTTCCCAACCAACTATTTGCATAAGTTTTGGAGCAGTACCAAGTACATAAGTTTATGACAGAAAAAAAATTATTAGCATACAGAAAGTATTTTGACTCTAAAAGTGCTATGATAATAAGCTTCAACATCAGTTCAAGTGGTATCCCATTGTACCCATTGTATCAATTAACTAGATTCTTTCCAAAACGTATCCTTTTTGTCATGTGTGTGGGAATCAAGGTTATATTACTTGGGTAGTGCAAATCAACAAAAAGCACGCATCACCAGACATTTTAAGCATGAAAGAGTGACTTAGCATCATAGACATACCAAATGAAATCTATAAGTATATAGTGCATGCACAAGGCAGTGTAGAAAGAGAACAACATTAATTGAAACATGGGAGATTGACCTCCAGATAGCACAAATGGTTCTGTAGGACTCATGGCTAGCGCGAATTCGGCATTATCCTGATGTCCAGTCAGTATCTGCAAGAAAACATGAAAAAAATTAAAAAAACCATATTGAAGAATCATAGCTGAGCAAGAAAATACTACATCAACCAAAATTATTAGGTCGTGTAATGGAGAAAACAAGAAATAGCTTCATAATATATATGCAATCATACACATTAATCCATTACCAACAGTAAGATAGAATCAGCAAGTCAGGGGCCAGATTACGTATACAGCAACCATGCGGATAGAAACAATTCATATCAGAAGCATAAGATCCGTGCTTAGAGGACATACCAAATCAGGGCGTGATGGTGTAGCGCCTAAAACAGGTTGACGATTAGACTGAGTTTCGACATCCCAAACAAGAACCTAACACCAATTTAAGATTACCTCAGAAAATTGTTCTCTGAATTTAAATTCCAGGCAAAGAAAAAAATGAAATATATAACTAAAGAGAAATGAGCAGTGCAAAAAACTAGATCTCACATCAGGACTGTCAGTGTGAGTTGCAACAATGTTGCTGTTCTGCGGAAGTTCCCTGATTCGATTCACCTGCAACAGAAGACATCAAATTTTTCAGACAAATTATTTTACCATTTCTCTGTTCTGTTGGAATGAGATGATATAAAAGAAGTACTTTACCATTTTATTCAATATCTTAGACAATATGATTTGCAACTTAGTAATTCATATAAATTGAAATATCCTCAATTAAGGCAAAAGTGAAGAATACAAAATAAAGAGTAGATAAATTCAGCCCATTAACCAGATTAATCATCTGTTAGAAACATCTGGGAGAATCTTACAAACAACAAGTCGACAACAGTATATAAGATACCTCCCCAGGATGAATGATTGTTTTGCTTTTCTTGACAAAAGGTGATCGTGATTCCTCATTGAACTGAAACATTAGAAAGTAAAAATGAGGGAAGGAGGTCAGTGATAATAAGCTCACAAGCAACAATTAAGCTGGAATTCTTCTGAAACTGATTGCATGAGCACTTGAAAATTCATATATGATCTTTAAACATCCATGCATTCAACTCTACAATAAAATTATCACCTGTGCTATGTGCTCTGCCGCTGCAACCCTAGCTTTTACAACTTCGACATTTGCTATGACTAGTGTATTTGGAACACTCCCGTCTGTCTACATGAGAAAGGAAGCACGAGATAAAATAAAAAGGAGAATTAGATATAATTAAAATTTGACAATTGATTGCTCCTTTACTATGTATAATGAAAATTCAAACATGACTACTCAGAAACATGGTGCATGTCATCCTTTATAAATGAACCTAAAAATTTTTAACTCACCATATGTAGTTCATGATTTTTTAAGTTAAAGAATAAGAGTTTGATGGTGAAAATAATATGGATCTTACCTGTTCAGAAAGGTATAACCTTTGACGATTCTTGTATGTTGCTTGCTCCACTTGAGGTCCCCAACTGTGAGGGAAATGAAAATTGAATTAAAATCTCTCCAAAATTCCCAAAAATGATTCGAAGTAATATTTATATCTCAAATTACTAGTTGAAATCTGAATATTAATGTTGTTAGTTATTATTGGCAGTAAATGAAAACATGATTTATATTTTTTCCTTCACTTTCATCTTTGATGTTTCTCAGCAACCATCAGAGGGATCACTTTTATAGCTTTACCACTAAAAACAAAGGCTAGAAATCAGAAAAGTCTGAATCTGATACAGGTGTGTAGGCACACAAATTGTAACTTTCTAAAAGGCCTTGTGTCGTTTAGTTAACGGACACTATAATTGTATCATTAAATAATTGAGTAGTACAGAAAAGATACCAGCTCATCACACATCAATGAAAAAGCTTTCTGCAAATTCCAGGAAAAATAACCAAATAAATGATTCTAGTGTATTTTCCATAGTTCAACTTATCACATCCAAGTTTCATTATCAATTATATAGTAATTATCTTCCAAATAGTTGATATCATCACATCAAAGTTCTACGGAGCCCGCTCATAATCCAGACTCATTCAGGATGCCATAATGGAGAGGAAACTGTGACTGATTAACATCGTTCATATGAAAGGATCAACCATCCATATTAGGGGATAGATTTATAATCCGTCTGGGGAAAACCACATTCCAGTTATTCGAATTTGTCAATGGGGGTTGGAACAAGGAAAAAAATCAGTAATCAAAACAATCAACAAAATCATGCAAATAAAATTTTGAGAATTTTTCTCTTGCATTGTCACATCTTTCAGCAAACTCCAGCAAAATTCACCAAATGTGAAACGGTAGCCACAAACTGAAGCACCGCAAAGTGAATCAAACACTTTACCATCAAACAGCATTATCAAATAATACAATCCTCGCCTTCCATTCTTTCATAAACCTAACCTCCCTCGCACATTTCCACAACCTCCAGCAAATAACAGAACCGCTCAAGAAACAAAACAAAATCAACCGTAGCCGCAAGAAGAACCATCAGTCAATGGCAAAAATCAGGAGAAAACATCCCCAACGAAAATTAAAAACCCTATGTACATAAAAAAGGGGGGAAGTGAAGATAATTTTACCGGCAAGAGAGAGATGGCCAGACAAGATTGTGATTGGCAAGCCAGTCGTATAGAACTGGTACAAGGGACTTCCACTGCGTGTAGCGGTCCTCCACCGTACGCTCCGCAGCTTTCTCCTTCATTCTCTTTCTCTCTCTCAACCTCTGTCTCGCTTGCTGCTGGTACTGCTCCTCGCTCAGTCGCTGTATATTTCCCACTCGTGTGTGTGGGGTTTTGCGGTTTTATAGTGCAGTTGAGCTAAATTGACTCGTGTTCGAAAATCAAAGGAGCAATTAAGAATAAAATTAAATTTTTTGATGTGTATTTTACTATGATAATTTTCTTAATGAAGTCCCATTTTTTAAAGTCATAATTCATTTTGATGCGTTTGTTTTTGGGTTGTGGATTTACAAGTTTTAGGGTATGGTTTAATTTTTTTAGAGATGGAAGAAAATTACTAGAAAAAGAAATTGATAAAAGATGTTGTTTAGAACATTTCAGCCAAAAAAAAATTGACAATTGGATTTAATTGTCAGGAAAGCATTTGAGTAAGAAGAAGCGATTATTTGACACCACAATTAACCGAGTATATTTTTTCAGAATTAAACTTTAGGACAAGTTTTTATGTTAAAACTCATGGTTGACCAAAAGATTATGATAAAATTCAGATCAATAAAAATAATGATGCTAGGTATTCCCCATCTTTCTTTTATATTAAAAATAAAAGAGAAGGGAGAAATAGAAGCATAGAAATTAACGAAGCAAGCATATTTATTCTATAACTAAAAATAATAAATAGAGAAAAGAAAAACAAGCAGCACATAGATGCACATTGCCATCAAAAGTTGGATTAACTCGGGGATTTCGGGAAAAACTCATTCGAGCCCAAAACTTGATACAAATTGCCATAAAATATATTGAATTCTACGCGACTATCAGCGAGCAAATAGAAAAAAGAAAAAAGTAATAATAAGAGTAAGTTAACGTCCTGAAACTAATTAAAACACGCAGAAAAATTAAATTCAGAATACTCATTGATTTAAAAGAAAATACCAAAATCTTGTGGCATGATATGAGGAGTAACATGAAGATATAATTGGAACCAAAAATTTGGGTGCAGTTCCGATCAAAATTGTGCTTTATATTATATTTTATATATGGATGGATGGATAAATGTGACATTGTGCTTAGCGGCTTAGTCAATCTTGACGTCCAAGAAACTGAAAGCTTATATATATTATTTATTTGTATTCACAAAATACCATATAATTTTGTGATAAATGATCCTGTTAAAAGTTGATTTCTTCTCTTTTCTGACTATCATAAATATTGCCTTTTCATGATGATAACTTTACACAAGATCGAGAGAAATAGCCACGCGAGGTTTTATGATTTCTTTTCCTCTTTTCATTTCAATCTCAAGAAGAAAAATTGAAGAAAATATTTTCCACAATCAATATATAATTTTTAAAATTAGAAAAAATCCTGCTTTTGCATTTCAATCAACGCATTTACCTAAAAAAAACAGCATACAAAACTTATAAACCTTAATTTCCCAATTATTCTTCGGATTTTCTAATTTTTTTTTTCTTTCAAGCAGTCAAATTTACTTATCAAAACCTGAGTATTTTCCTAAAAAGAAATTAAATCAATATGCGCGCACACACTGACACACATATATTTTTTTTTAATATAAAAGCGAATAAACACAATCACGCAGTATTTGTATGCATCAACCTCCATAATTCAAGATCATCTACTGAATTTCATCATCGTTTTTCCTCCTAAAATTCTCCGATCTCGCTGTCTGCGTCAATCCGCCGCCATTGATTGGAATCTCCCCATTTACTCGCCGGCATGGGTGGGTTTCCGATCCATTTAGCGTTGAGCAAATTCTTTCATTTCTATACAAAGCAGTCTTTAATTTGAGTGATCTGTTATAGTAAAGTTCGAAGTGATTCTTGGGGCACAAGAGCATCAATCTTCGAGTTTAGCAAATTTCATTGGTCACTTTAGTTGCTCAACTAATTTTCAGTTTCTGCGACTTGGGTTGAAATTTGAAAACAGGTCAAAATTGTCTGCTTTTCTGTTCTTGGGTTATTGTTTAGTGAAAGTTCAGTCAAATGTCTTGAGTAGTAGGGTTTACTGTGGTGATTGGAGTTCATCTATTTGATTTTGATTTGGAGATTTTCCTTTGGCTATTGTTCTTGGTTTTGAACGTGTTACATTTTCACCTCATGATATTCTGTGACTGCTTTATGGTGTTGCTAAAGGCAATTTCCGACTAATTAATAGGAAGTGAATGCTTTTGCATAAGGTTTTTTTAGGCTAATGCAACTGCTAATTTTCTTTTTCCAGACACAAGAGACCATTGTTTTTCAACTCACCTTATAGAAGGGGATGGTACTTTCAATGTAGAAGGAGTTGAAAATTTTGTCAAGGAAGTTAAACTTGCAGAATGTGGACTGTCTTATGCTGTTGTAGCCATCATGGGCCCTCAGAGTAGTGGTACGTATTTCGGATTTCAGGCCCAGACACCGGTTTTTGTAGTTTGGATTTCAGAGTAGTGGTAGGTATTTTCTATTGTTTAATCAGTTCCATTGAGTCATGGATTCTAGCATGCTTGACAACAATTTCTTTTGAATATCTGCCTTTTACATTTTGTGTTTTTGGTAAATATGGTATGGCCATATGTTGAATTAGCTATCAATTATCAATGGATATTTATGCACTTCATGAAATTGGACAGGGAAGAGTACGTTGTTGAATCACCTGTTCGGTACAAATTTTAGAGAAATGGACGCTTTAAGGGGAAGGCATGTATATTTTGACTTTTGTCTTTTGTTTTCTTGTTTGGTTATAAGAATACTAAACATGTGCATTCTTTCAGGTCACAAACTACAAAAGGCATATGGATGGCGCACTGTGTTGGCATTGAGCCTTGTACTCTCGTAATGGATTTAGAGGGTAGCGATGGAAGAGAAAGAGGAGAGGTTCTATAGAATCTATATTTGTTGATGTAAAATCTATCTTAATGGTTGATCCTCCACACCTTAGGAGATCATGAGATGTATTATGTCAGATTGCTTATTTTTTCGGAGCTATCTAATTTTGTTCTTTTATGAATGTAAATGTGGATCCCTGAAAGATAATCTTGCGCCATGGTACATGTGTTGTTGTTTTCACACCCCTCAGTCTTCATTAAACTTTTGAGGCATCATGTGGACCTAGGCATTGCCTAATGTACTCATTCTGGTTTGTTTCTTTTCAGGACGACACTGCATTTGAAAAGCAAAGTGCTCTTTTTGCTCTTGCAGTTTCTGATGTAGTGCTCATAAACATGTAAGAGTCTTTCTTATTGTTATTAGTTTTTATTTAACTAATGATGGTCTAGCTGTTACAAGATTACAGTTGTTTTCATTTGGAGATGCTAATGGGAAAACTGTTACGCATAGGTGGTGTCATGATATCGGGCGTGAGCAGGCTGCGAATAAACCCCTCTTAAAGACTGTATTTCAGGTGACCCATCAATGTTCTCTATGCACATAATAATTATATTTCCCAATAGATCTTCTGATTTATGTTTTACTATGAGTAGGTTATGTTGAGATTATTCAGTCCTCGTAAAACAACTTTGATGTTTGTTATTCGCGACAAAACCAGGGTATGTTTTCTTTCTTGTTTATAATTTATGTACTTGTTTGATTCCTTTGACTATCAAAGTCTTGGTGCATTTGTTCATTTGAACCAATTGTCTACATGCTGGAACATTCTTGTTTACATTGCATTTTGACAGACGCCGTTGGAGAACTTGGAGCCAATTTTAAGGGAAGACATCCAGAAGGTATATCATATGCCTGCTTGTACCTATATTTTTGTGGGTTTTTTTTGTGGTTGGTTGCTAATGTTCCCTATTCCATGTCTTCTGTGCACTCTTTGGAAGATATGGGATTCTGTTCCTAAGCCACAAGCTCATACGGAAACTCCATTAAGTGAATTTTTCAATGTAAGACTAATTTGTAAATATGTCTAGTCTTTGTGAGTATGTACAATTTAATGTAGCTCTTTCCTGATGATTGAATGACAGGTCGAGGTTGTGGCTCTCTCCAGTTATGAAGAGAAGGAAGAACAATTTAAAGAGCAGGTGAGCTATTCTAATATTATATCAAAGGGCTTGTGTCTGAGGAATGTATTGGAAGAATGGGTGATCTTTTCCATACTGCGGATATGGATCTTATATTGGTTATGTATTTTGTTGAAGGTGTCAAGTCTAAGGCAGAGATTTTACCATTCTATTGCACCCGGTGGGCTTGCTGGGGATAGGCGTGGTGTGGTCCCTGCTTCAGGATTTTCATTCAGTTCACAACAAATATGGAAGGTCATTAAGGAAAATAAGGACCTTGACCTGCCTGCTCACAAGGTATTGAACTTCTTTTCAAATATATGATGAGCTGTTATTGCAATTTCGTCCAGTTATTCATGGTTTATTCATAGGTCATGGTTGCCACTGTACGTTGTGAAGAAATTGCAAATGAGAAGTTTTCATCTTTCGTTGAAAATGAGGTACTTTTCCAGTTTTTTACAGTATATTGAGAAGTACTTTGATTTGTTGGAAACATTCCATTAATTATTTTGCCTATAATATGAAGGCATGGTGTCAACTAGAAGAGATAGTACAATCGCAACCTGTACATGGGTTTGGGAAGAAGCTGACCTCTATTCTTGATGTTTGCTTAGCAGAGTAAGTGAAAAGCCTGTCTGCATCTTTTCTAGCTACTGGACGATTATATATGTATGGCAATGGTTGTACCGGAAAATGGTACTTTGAAGATCAATTTTAGGACTTTCATGCATGACCAAAGATTAGGTTGTTGCAATCTTAAAGTGCTGGTGTTGGTGTATGACTGCCGAAAAACTGCCTTTAGTTGTTCTATTGAATGACACATGTATCTTTGCCTTTGAATAGGTATGATACAGAGGCTACATATTTTGAGGAAAGTGTTAGATCTTCAAAGCGGAAACAATTGCAAGAGAAGCTTTTGCAAGTAATTTTTCTCAAGCTTCATTGTTGTTTGTGACCTCACATCTCTTGGTTGACAAGAGTTATCAGTCATAGCTCAAATTCAGTCCTTTCATTAGTGTGCCATGCCATATAAGAGATAATGATTGTTCTGTTCTTTTTTTTTTTTGTTTACTTATTTCTTTTTAATTTTTTACAAATAGCTCGTCCAACCAGCATACCAGAGCATGTTAGGACACATACGCTCCGGAACCTTGGATAGATTCAAAGTATCATTTAGTAATGCCTTGGATGATGGTAAACGATTTGCTGCGGCTGCTCGTGACTACACTGATTATTTTATGTCACAGTTTGACGAAGCTTCTGCAGGTACAGTTTTATATGATCACATAACTGCTATGCCCCTGCCCAAAAGAAACCACTACAACCAACAACCAAACACCATTGTTGAAACATTTTGAGAAGGCATTTGAAAGAGGCACATGCCCACTACTGCTAGTAGCTACATAAGATATATACGTATATTTTTTTTCATGTGTAAAGCTTTAGGTTTGTTTCTGATGAGGTTGAGAACATTTTGTCTCTTAGAAGTTGCTTGACTGAATAGACTGTTGTGATCTGAAGTATCTCGTTTTATGGTTCTCTGTACAATTTGTAGATGCACACATTGATCAAACAAATTGGGACACTTCTAAAGTAAGAGAGAAGCTCAGGCGAGATATAGACGCACACATTGCTGAAGTCTGTGCAGCCAAGTTGTCTGATCTCACTGCAGTGTTTGAGGTAACCAATGCTTCTAGTCTTTTTTTTTTTTTAAAAAAAAGG
>AYJT01111293.1:0-19598 GCA_001278415.1 Ocimum tenuiflorum
ATCTCATCCTTTGAGGTGGCAATAATATTAAATTTTGGGGTCAGCTATTTCATCTTTCGAGGTGTCTATAAATTATTGCTGTCGGCGGTAGATACTAGTGACAATATTAAATTTTGGGCCAGCTATTCCACGGATACCTACAATCGGATATTAGTTACTGCTATCGGCGCTGGATATTTCAGGTACGATGGAAAAAAAATTAAAAATTTTAAGTTTTAACAAATTTACACACACTGAATCCAAATTCACATTTTAATATAAATAATAAATAATAGATAATAATATAAATATGCAGTTAGTTAACCAACTCTCACTAAACCCTAATCATTTAAATGCTACTGCGCGCACACACATTGCTGGCTGTTTCTTCTTCTTCTTCTTCTTCTTCTCCCGGTGTCCCTCTCTAAACCCTAGGAAGACACATCATAATTCCATCGCGGAATCTCCCTTCTCTGGGGTTTAGATTTATATACCATCCGTTTTCAGTCTTATTTTCTGGTTATAGGATTGGTAGAATTGCGAGATGGATCTCCCGAGCTTGGCTGTGATCTTGCAGGGTGCGCTCAGCACTAATCCCGACCAACGGAAAGCGGCTGAAGAGAGTCTCAATCAGGTAATGATGTGAAACTTGATTGAATTTTAATTTTGATATTTTTTTAATTTTTCCATGAAGATTGTGATTTGATTAATTCAGCTGTCATGATTGACGCATTAGCTTCGTTTTCTGTGTTAATGGTATTTGCGACTTTTGAATTGATTTGGCCTACCGTTGGTGTTTTTTTGCAGATTCAGTATGCGCCACAGCATTTGGTGAGGCTTCTGCAGATCATAGTTGAAGCAAATTGCGATTTGGCAGTCAGACAAGTCGCCAGCATTACTTTCAAGAACTTCATTGCCAAAAATTGGGAGCCTCTCGAAGCAGGTAAATTTCTGAACTTGTGCATGTTATGCATCAACCCGGCTTGGAGAATCATATCTGGTTCCAGATCATTAGAGTCTCGAGATAATTGAAATTGTGAACGGAGGGATAGATGGAGGGTCTATTTGCCTGTCTGCAAGATATCACATAATGCTAAAATGATTCGAATTCCTAATGAGCTGGGTCGGGTCTATCTACCAAAGATAATTGATACTTGGAAATGCAATTTGACTGTGCTATGCTGCTGGCTGAGCTTTTATATTTTGATGCTCTGAACATTCCATGGCTGCAGGTGAGCAATCAAAGATTTTGCCTGAGGACAAGGAAGTGGTGAGGCAGAACATTCTGAATTTTATTGCCCAGCTTCCTCCTATTTTGAGGTATCATAATTTTTTTGTTCTCCAGATATTAATTGTGTTCGAATCATAATGCCTATGTGGCACTTATTTAGTGCCTACATACTCACATGCACTCATATGTTTACCATCAGCTTGTCAATCAGTCGATTTCTATGCTGTTAGACTATGCCTGTAATGATACCATGTGATTTTCACTGTATTTGTGTCTAAGCACTGACAGACACTTGAATTAGTCGTGTAGAATGGCTGTTCAGATTACTGACTTTTTAATTGAACTTCTATGAAACAGAGCACAGCTGGGTGAATGCTTGAAAACGATAATACATGCAGATTATCCAGAACAATGGCCAGCTCTTTTGCATTGGGTGAAGCATAATTTGCAGGATCAACAAGTTTATGGAGCTTTATTTGTGCTTAGGATTCTCTCCAGGAAATATGAGTGAGCTCATATGAACCACTCTCTCTTAAATATATTCTCTTCTTTTTTCCATGACTTTTTTATAAACCGGGGACAACAATTGTAAGATGGATCATAAAATGAGATATTGCGGTTTGCAAGGTTTGCAATAATTGATGTATCTAATAATATCTGGGTCATGTTTGTATAATGGTTATTTGTGATTTTCAGGTTCAAGTCAGACGAGGAGAGAATACCAGTTAATCATGTTGTGGAAGAAACATTTCCTCATCTTCTTAACATATTTAACCGGCTTGTTCAGATTGCTAACCCTTCTGTTGAGGTAGCAGATTTGATCAAGCTCGTCTGCAAAATATTCTGGTCATCTATTTACGTAAGTCCAAGTCCTCTATTGTCAAACTTGTGCTGTATCCAGTTTTGTTCCGTTTATTGGGTTAGAGAATTTGTTATTTTCGACTGCTGTATGATAGGTATTGTTTAGATAAAATCCATCTGCACAACAAAGGTTTCTGAGATCTTATTAATATTTTCTCTATTGCCATTTTCGTTCCATCTAACATCGTGCACAGTATCTCATGATTAGCATGTTCTATTTATAGAAAATCAAACTTTCGAGTAGCATTGCTTATTTTCTAGGTTTTGTGTAAGCTTGCAAAACCATCTTCTGTTTGTTGCATGAAATTCAATACATCTAATTCTGCACTAAATTGGCATTTGCTATACAGTTGGAGATTCCAAAGCAGTTATTTGATCCAAATGTATTCAATCCCTGGATGGTTCTATTTTTGAATATATTGGAGAGGCCTGTCCCTGCAGAAGGCCAACCTCAAGATCCTGAGCTAAGAAAAGCATGGGGATGGTGGAAAGTGAAGAAGTGGACAGTTCATATATTAAACCGCCTCTATACTCGGTAGGTTCTTAAATCTAGTGACATTCTATGCTTGGCGATATAGTAAAAACATGATTTTGTTTTTTCTTCCCTTTCTTTTCCTAGGTTTGGGGATGTGAAACTTCAAAACCCAGAGAATAAAGCATTTGCACAAATGTTCCAGAAGAATTATGCAGGGAAGATCTTGGAATGCCATCTAAATTTGTTGAATGTGATCCGCGTTGGAGGTTATTTGCCCGACAGGGTTATTAATCTTATCCTGCAATATCTTAGCAACAGGTTTGTCTATTGATCTTTTATTATTCTGGATAACTTTTTCCCTCTCTTCGCCTGTTTTCATGAGCAAGTAATCCCCTTACAAGAGTAGCCAACTTTTATAAATACCAGTCTTTTCTAACATGGACAAACAACAATATTTTCTTAGAACATAATCTGCTAGTTAATCTGATGACCAGTAATCTGTGTATTAGTACTATGCTTGGGGAATATATGGGTATGATCCAATTCAAGTTAATCCAGGAGTAGTTTATGAAACCGAGATTCTATCCAGTCCTTGACAATCTAAATTTTATTGGGACATATAATGACCAAAGTTGCATTTGGATACCTCCGTGTTAGAAAAGCTTATATAGTTCAATGTATTGTACCCAAATTGTTAAATATTACCATTTGAGCATGAAAAGTTAGATTAGATAATATTGAGTGCTCACTACACGTGCCCATTTACCAATATTTGTGCACCATATGGTTACAGTTTGTTTTTCATTTATTGTAGACAGCAAATTTAGATTGTTGGTTGTGAATGTTGACAATTTCTGATATTTCTTGTCATCAGTATGAGCTCTGTATGATTCTGGTTTTTCTCATTGTGCAGTATCTCCAAAAGTAATATGTACAGTCAGCTGCAACCAAAACTTGATGTTGTTCTTTTTGAGATCATCTTTCCGCTGATGTGCTTCAGTGATAATGATCAAATACTCTGGGACGAGGACCCTCATGAGTATGTGCGGAAGGGATACGGTGTGTCAACAATAGCATCTTACGTATTTACTCTTTTTTGTTTGGATATTTGAATGTCTGAATGTTGTTGTAATGCAATTTTTCCTATTTTTTTGTAGACATAATTGAGGATTTATACAGTCCTAGAACTGCTGCAATGGATTTTGTCAGTGAGTTGGTGAGGAAACGTCAAAAGGAGAATCTTCAAAAGTTTTTGTTGTTTATTGTAGATGTTTTCAAGAGGTATGCACCATAATCTTGTATAAACTGTGTTATTTGGCATTTGAGTGATGGATATCTGTCCACTTGTTTTTAACTTAGATATGATGAGGCAGCAGCAGATTATAAACCTTACAGACAAAAAGATGGTGCCCTTCTTGCCATTGGAGCTCTGTGCGATAAACTTAAGCAAACTGAACCTTACAAATCTGAGCTGGAGCGTATGCTTGTACAGCATGTGTTCCCTGAGTTCGTCAGTCCTGTAGGGCATCTTAGAGCAAAGGTAAGGTTGGATTTAATTCTGTTTCTACCTTCTCTTCATTATAATCGGTGTTGAAGTTGCATATATTAAACATGCACCGCTCCTTTTTGTTCTAGCATAATACTAAAAAATTGATACATAAATCATACCTGGTGCAACTCAATTGCATTTATATTGGCAATGTCTTTGCATTGATACAGTGTAGTTCAGATTAATATTCTTTCATTTCTCTATAGAACTAAACGGTGCTTTAAACGACAGTCTTTTGTATCATGCTACTGATAATTGTAAAGGTTTGTCTGAATGTTTTTGGGTTTATGCTCTCTTGATTTATGACATTGTGAAATTGTGCTGTTCTTTTGGGAATGCACCATATTCTAGGCTGCATGGGTTGCAGGACAGTATGCACACATCACATTCTCTGACCCAAATAATTTCCGACAAGCATTACACTGCGTTGTTGCTGGGATGCGTGATCCAGAACTTCCTGTTCGTGTTGATTCTGTCTTTGCTCTGCGCTCTTTTGTGGAAGCCTGCAGTGGTATTGTTCTGTTTCTTTATGTTGCTGTATGTTTTTCTGGACTTGTACTTAGTGACTGCATTTTTCTAACACAGACCTTGGAGAGATCCGTCCAATTCTTCCACAATTGCTTGATGGTATATCGGTTGAAGTCTTTTCACTTTTGCTTTTTATCAATTGGCAATCTTCTAACATTTTTTTTTCTTTTTCTTCTGAATCCTGTCAGAGTTTTTTAAACTGATGAATGAGGTTGAGAATGAAGATCTTGTGTTTACACTCGAGACTATAGTTGATAAGTTTGGAGAGGAGATGGCTCCATATGCTCTTGGATTATGCCAAAACTTGGTAATTCTTATCCATCTCAATATGGGTGTATTGGCTCGATCTTTTTTGTCTTTTTAATCACTGCATTTAATTTTTAGGCTGCTGCATTTTGGAAATGTATGAATACTGCTGAAGCAGATGAGGAAGGTGATGATCCTGGTGCTCTGGCTGCTGTTGGTTGCTTGCGTGCAATCAGCACAATCCTTGAGTCAATCAACAGTCTCCCGGATCTCTTTGTACACATTGAGCCAACTTTATTGCCAATAATGCGTAGGATGCTGACTACCGATGGGCAGGGTACGTTTTCCTATTACATTTTAGTCATCATTGTGCATATTTGAGATCAATACTCTTCATATTGCTATAACAAAAAGCTAATTTTGTGATGCAATTTGATTATTCTCAATGTGTCTAAATGAATCTGAATTTGAAATCACGGAAGGATTTGAAAATACTCAATTCCTCATCTACCTATTAGATAATGCTATGTTAGGCCAGTATTTGATTGGTATATCCGAGGTCACTAATGAGTTTTTAATCACCACCTTTACATGCTAACATCTAATTGTTCTTTCTTCAGAGGTCTTTGAGGAAGTTTTGGAGATTGTGTCTTACATGACTTTCTTCTCACCTACTATATCACTGGAGATGTGGAGCCTTTGGCCATTGATGATGGAAGCCTTGGCTGATTGGGCCATCGATTTTTTCCCAAGTATGGAGCTTTACTCTAGAGAAGCAATTTGTCATCACTACATCTGTCTTCTCTTTACTCCCTGTCTTTTTTTGTATATATGCTGCTGAAATAGCATTCCTGTGAATTGACTTTCGTTCTTGTAGTGTTTGCGTGTTCTTATAGGCTTATACATTTTTTTAGAGTTTTATAAGTTAATTAATTATTTTTTTATAAATGCTATATTGAAATTTTTAGCACATCACTTACAAAATAATTTTATTAAAAAATGAACAAAAAATCACAAAGAATTCAAAGTGCTGTTATGTGTCCACTAATCTTGAAATTGCTGAAGAGACTGAGATTTTTAAAATTTAATGCATGTCGGCTCCTGTTAGATCAACTTCTTGTAGCATCCCTTATGCCAACTTGTTTGTGGAATTCTCAGATATATTGGTGCCATTAGATAACTATATTTCGAGAAGTACTGCACATTTTCTCACATGCAAGGCACCGGACTACCAACAAAGCCTTTGGAACATGATTTTGTCTGTAAGTTGATTCCTTATCAAATTGGGGACTTAGCTGTTTTAGGTTCTGACTATAGTTTTCTGCTAATATGCAGGTCATGGCTGATAAAAATCTGGAAGATGGTGACATTGAGCCAGCACCTAAGCTCATTCAAGTTTTATTCCAGAATTGCAGGGGTCAGGTTGATCACTGGGTTGAGCCTTACCTAAGAATTACTGTGGAACGGTTGCGTCGTACTGAGAAGCCTTATCTAAAATGCCTCTTGATGGAAGTGGTAAGAGTGTAGTGTTATTCTCAACTTGATATGGTCATGTCATTGCTGATTATGCGTTTCTTGCTCATTTTTATGAAAAGCTACTTTTGACTATTATTTTTGGTCTGTCTAGCTAATTACCTATGTTTGTGGCTTTTGTTTATATTTTTTGGGGCCATGAGGTTTTCTTCTCAGTGCATTCTGGAGTATTGCAACTTATTTTGTTTTAATGCGAGGGACCGGGCATTAGCTATATGCAATGGATAACTTGTCACTATGCATCTTCTTTGTGGTCTTTTTTTACCTTCTGCAGCCAATTGTTTGATAATGGCAAGGCAATGGCTTTGACAGGTTGCTGATGCTTTGTACTATAATGCATCATTGGCACTCAACATAATGCAAAAGCTTAATGTCGCCACAGAAGTTTTCAATCTTTGGTTCCAAATGTTACAGCAAACTAAAAAAACTGGCGCGCGCGCTAATTTTAAAAGGTTCTTGTATACTCTCTCGGTGATATCTCGACCTGCTTAAAGCTGGAACAATGTACTTAAAAATATCTGCGTTTGCAGAGAACATGATAAAAAGGTATGCTGTTTGGGCTTGACATCGTTGCTCCCACTCCCTGCTGAGCAGCTGCCTGGAGAAGCATTGGAGCGTGTGTTTAAGTCTGCCCTTGACCTTCTTGTTGCATACAAGGATCAAGTAGCAGGTTCCTTTTATACCATTATCCGCCTTTGATTTCTTTAAATGGTTGTGTGGGCCTGTTCTTCATTTTCTTGGTGTGCTGTATGGGCCGGTTTGGGGAAAGAATTCTGGTTGGCTGGTCTATGAAATTGAAACCAGATTATAACAGCTTGTACAACAGTTTCACACATTTTGGCTGGACCACTATGTAACAAAACTATTACAAAATCATTAACTTTACCTCAATAACACATGAACTAGTAGAAAATATTTTGAAATATTCTCTGAAGCACTAAATGAAATATTGTATAGATTCAATGTTTATGCTTGAAGTTTAACAATAATTATGATTTTAATATTTGAGCTTATTTTTATAGATTTCATGATGTCCCAAACTGGTCAAATAGCTGATATTCTTTTGTAGTGACTTCCCCCAGTGTTCTCAGAAATACACAATTCTCTGCCTTTATTTCATGTCTTCTATCCCTTTTCTGTTGAACAGAGGCTGCAAAGGAGGAAGAAGAGGCTGAAGAAGATGATGATATGAGCAATTTTCAAACTGATGATGACGACGATGGTGATGGATCTGACAAAGATATGGGGGTCGATGCTGAGGAGGGCGATGAAGCTGAGAGCCTTAAACTTCAGAAATTGGCTGCTAGGGTGGGTAATGCTGAAGTTTTTTATTGGTCCCCTACAAAAGCTTTTGATACATCCAGTAGTTTTTGAATTGCATATGTGGTCGTGCATTTGTGATCATTATATTCTCTGGTTTAACAAAGTAAAGTTTGGAAGCATAATATGACAATTTGGTATTATGATCATACCTCAATTTTACTAGATCTGCTTACAAATATTATCATGATCTGAACTTGTGTGTGTGTATGTGGATTAAGTGTTGCATCTTGGTTATCATATAACATTGGGGGGATCAATAATTGTGGAAGATGATGCAGTTGAATTAGTTTGTCTTTGGCTGGGTTTGCATTACTATAGTAGGGCACAATTCTGTATTTCTGAAAATAGATTGTGGAAGATCATCTACTAGTCCCTTTCTGAAATGGTTTTTGATACTACTAATTGGATGCAGGCCAAGGCTTTCCGCTCCACTGAATTTGATGAAGATGACTCAGATGATGATTTCAGTGATGATGAAGAGTTGCAATCGCCAATTGATGATGTTGACCCTTTCATTTTCTTTGTGGATACCATTAAAGGTGAGATTTTTGGTGTTTGCGCCCCTGTGAAGCCATATAAAATCACATGGTTTCCTAATTCTTTGTGGGTACCCTTGTTTTCGTTCTGTAGCTCTGCAAGCATCAGATCCACTGAGATTCCAGAACATTACCCAGACTCTTGATTTTCATTATCAAGCTCTTGCAAATGGTGTTGCACAGCATGCCGAAGTGAGAAGAGTGGAGATTGAAAAGAAAAAATTGGAAAAAGCTACGGGTGTAGCGGCTGCCTAGTGATTTGAGCAGCTGGAATGCCAAAATTCCGGCTTCTTACCCACTGAATCCTTGGATTACTCACTATGTTGAAGGAAAAGCATGAGTTATCCAATTTCCTAGGTTCTGGATTGCTCATTTGGGTCATTGGGGGTCGATGTCTATATGTGGTGATCGCATCTCCTCGAGTAATGTGGGGATTGGGATCCAGGCGAGTCGATTAGGCAGCCAGGATCGGTTTTGGTAATTTATTGTTCCTGTGGGATTGGTTCTTCTACATCGGAAGGTTCATTTCCCCAGCCTGTCGGTCCTTGCAAGTGTCTACCATTTGTACCATTCACAAACGAATGAAAAGGTTTTCCTTTCAAAGGATAAGAAAAGGTCCATCCTTCCTGTTTGGTTTGACAGAAGGGTAAAATGCATACAATTTTATGATGCATCATTAGTCGTGTCTTGATAGGTAGTGGTCAATTGATGTATTTTGTATTTCATTACACACTTTTCGAGGGCTTGGGTCCTTACATTTTTGTCTCTGGTTGTTGTGGCTAATTATTTTTTTGGTCGGTCAAGTCATCGGAGAATTCTTGCATCTTTCTTGGGGTGCATTGTTGGATTTTGTCCGGAATGTAAAAGAGGCTTGTATTCTTGAACAAAATTATTCGATTCATGCTCTCCCATTCATACCTCATCTTGCTTTACCAAAACTCTTACGTATATGCCACAACCTTCCCCAGCACTTGTGTATTCATTACTTTTTTTTTTTCTATAACTTGCATTTTCCATGACCTCAAGGGTTCGAGTCTATGCAGAGACGTCCGTGTGAGTTTAGTTTATTTGATATCGTATTTAAGTTAAAACAAAAGGTATGTACTGATTCAATAGAATAGAACCATCTGCACAATGACACGCTTCTTACCCCATAGAATAGTTCACCTCTCCCATGAGCTATGACGATAGTTAATTAAGATGAGAAAGGAGCCCAAATTTTTTTTCACTATCATATACGGTGATTAATCATCAACGTATAGAAGTACAATACTACCATCCACCTTAGTTTTCACAAGAAACACCCATTTATTGTTGCAGTTTCATTATAGAAGAGCAAGGGACAAGGATCCAGGTTTCTTGAAAAAAAAATGAGAGCATGAAACTATTTGCAGAGGAAAGACTGCCAGCTTTTAGTACAGGATGGAACTTGAGGAAGAGATGGTTTAAACGAAGAGCTGGTGAAAGAATTGATCATGTATAAGTTTGAAAATCCTAAAACTTCGAATCAAATTCTAGACATCAAGACCCAACAAGATTGCTTTTGCACTCATCTCTCTTTTAACTTTCAGAGAAAAAAAAAAAAAAAGCAAGAGTTGCAGACCTGATTTATAGAACAAGTCGGTCTAATCCACAAAACAATGTCTAATCCCCATGTCAACAAGAATTTTTTACAACAAAAAAGAAGGCAAGATGCAGCTAACTATTCTTCTCAAAATCATTCATTTACCCATGTGAGTTAGGATCCTGCTGATAAGAGCTTCCTTCTTCCCAGTAACTGGTAGGTTGTGCACACTCAGGTAGAACTTGAGTTCTGCCACTGTCAAATCCTTCAACTGCCAAAGAACACCAAGAATCTTCATTTAAGCTACTCAACATCAAACATGATGCAATTTTCTTTATTTGGTTGTATTTCGGAGATATGGGAAAAAAAAGCGGCAAAAGCCCAGCGTCACCTTTCCATTGTCTGCAAGATCAGGCCAGTCGTAGGCTGTATACTCCTTAGCCGCATTATCAGCAATTGCTTTCCTTTTCTTGGAGGCTTCACTTGTTTTGGTACTGCCTGCTGTGTCATTCTCCTCTTTGTAGTTTTCTCCATACACAGAAAGCTTGAACTCTTCTAATGCTTTCACAACGCCGGGTCTTCCAAAAAGATAAAACGGAACCAGTATTAAGCACAGAACAAGAGTGATGGAGAAGATTCTGATGCAGCTTCATCAGTATTAAATTCCACATACCTGGACAACCCTTCTTCATCTGGAAGCGTTTCATCCTTCACATCAGGCATTTCATCTTCGTCCAGAGCTAGAGCCTGTAGCACTGCATAGTGTCTCTGCAAGGCTGTGAAGGATACATTATTATTTGCTCCTCAGACATTGATGCAGTTAGTCTGATCTCAAGTGTAAAGTGCATAAAAATTTTCAAAAACTTAACTCTTATCTACTTATATTTGTAATTAGTCGGATCTCATGACAAAATACGCCCAAGACATTGAGTATAATAATGCAAACACGTTCCAGGAGATTGTCCACAAAACAGAAGTTACCAGGGTTCGCAAATTGGCAAACTGAAAAGTTTTTTAAGTCAATGCGCTTCACTAATGAAATGGCACTCTTTATTTGGTCTTCAGATGCTCGTGGTGCTGAGTGAATCTTATTAGAGTGTAGCTGCAGATCCATTATAATGATCTCAGTGCAAACTCCCCATGAAGAATGTGAAAAGGAGTAATATTACCTCTTCAATATGTCTGATATCGTCAGAATATGGAAGATATATCATATGAATTCCAGGTGGCTCAACCTGACCACTGGGACTCATTATCTCATCCTGGAGTTCGACAATTACAAATGAACTAGTATTCAGATCAGTCCTTTTGGAGTAGTGGGATGGAACTAACAACCATTATTTAACTACTAGTCTTAGCAATCATCATTGAGGATTAGAAAATAACTAGAATGATAATTGTCCAGCACATTAGACAAGATTTAATAAAATCACTTCAAGATTAAAGGAACTTTCCTCTTAAATCTCTCCAATATCTGTAGTAATGTCTGTTAAGGAACATAGTGCTGCAACTGTTTAATAATGACATTTTTCCAAATTAAAAGGACGTGCCAAATTTTGCAAACCTAACTTACCTTACTGGATATCATCGGGTTGGCCATATGTATTAACCCAAAGGTTTTATTTTTAATGTGCATCTTATTTTAAAAATCATGCATCACTGCTCACGTTTGTTTTACTTATTTTCTTTTGCATGAAGTAGGCTCAACCACAATCTTAGCATAATAAGTTGTATCCTAAATAATAAATAAACGGTTCTAAAAGTGTATACATAAACTACTTACTAAAATAGTAAACTAGTAAATAAGCTACTATATATGTAAATTAATAAACAAGTTACTAAAAATAGTAAGCTTGCATTATGACTAAACAAAGCTATTGGTGATTAGACAAAGCTATTTGGTCACTGTACAGAAAGCTAAGCTCAATCCTCACCACTGAAATATAGTACTAAATTATTGAAGGAGTTCCTTACTTGTGCAACTAAAGCCACTAATTGAGGATGTGTGGAACCTCCATAAAATGCAACAGCAAATCTGCAAATCAAATGATGAATTACATAATTGAAAACCACAAATGCAAGATCATAACATGAAATCGACATCCACAAATGCAATTAGTTTTGGAATATTTTTCCCCCCTCCCCCCAAAATCACGAATGCTTATTTTTCCTATTTCAGGATCATTGACCACATTAGTGTAATGCACCCTTAGAAGGGATTAGAGACTAGGTTATTTATTGTCTTAAGCCAACTATGTTTGTGTACATCCTTACTTCCCTTCCAAAAGAGAGAGAGAGAGAGAGAGAGAGACAAGAGAATGAAACAAAGTATAGTATCTTTTCAAAGAATTTCAGAAGTCAAATTTACTCACCGCTCCAGCCGCAACATGGATCTATGGAGAGCAATAAAAACACAGGAACTTCCAACCACTTCCTGCACCAAATTCATGAAAAAGACAAAAGTCACACATAACAAATATTGCAATTCATATAATGCAAAACGGGAAATTGATGCTAAATAGAAGAAAAGAAATAATTGGCTTGAATTAGTCATTCAAGAATATTAACCAGGCTCTAAACACAAGTAACATGCAAGCTTAAAACTTCCTTGAGTAAGCTCAATTTAATTAAGAATCCATCAACCAAGTTCATAATCATATATCATAAGATAGTAAAATATTCAAAACGAACTTAAGTATATAGCAATAACAAGTAACCTCATCGCTAGGATAAAGAAAGGTAGATGGTCTCAAGTTGTGGTAATCCTCCAAGCAACTTAAGGGCTTGAAACCCAGTAGATGAAGATGCCCTGTAGACGCCCTCTTGACTTCGGAAAGTTCATCGGCTGTGAACATTATATTTTCACTGCAAACCAAAAGACAAAGTTACTAAAATAAAATCAAATGAACTAATTGTAACGTAATATGGACATGTTTGCAACGACTGCATCCAATAAAGTGTGTAGGTAATGACTTGAATACAAAAGCATGAATTCTTCTAACAAGTGACAAAGAACTTAAGAGACTATTGCTTTCCGAAAAATGGAAAAAACAATAAAATATAGTAGTCAATGTTTTCCTCAATACATCATGACAAAATTATATTGATGATAAATTTTCCTAAGGTCAACCTTGAAGTAATGAATCAAAAGAATTGAGATCAGTTATTCAGTGGGGGACATGCAGCAGACAGAAGTACAATGAAAATTTCCTTCTACTTATAATTCTTGGCAGGTAAATTCTGTTGAACAATTATACCATCAGGTCAGACTACTATAACATGATAAAAATAGAATGATACCCCTGGATGACCCAAACTATACTCTCAAGGACTTGAACAAAATGGCTGACACAATAGAGTAGCCTCACCTTTTGTAATTCTGAAAATATTTTGGAGGCTCCTGCAGCAGAGCACCTGTATCTGAGCAGATGAACGATCTCTCCGTCTACAAAATCGTCAAAGTAAAAACTGTTATCAGGACCTTGGGTCTCAGATGTATTATAACTATTACAACTCTTCTTTGTGGTCTTACTTCTCAGAATGTTCAAGCAAAACTATTCAATACCTTTATAGGGAGGTTAGTGACTGAATCGAGCCAAGTGACAGCCCCTGAAAGACAAAAGAAGGCATAAGAGATACTTCACATTGAGGGAACACAAAACAACAAATAGACCTAAAAGACAGACCAGGATTGGTTGGGCGGACTAAAGCATAGCTATTTAGCTCAATGGATACGCCACTAGCAATGATGAAGTTAATTCTTCGAACTTTGCGCTTTTTGAACATACGCTTTCTTAGCTGGTCTTTCATCTCCTCAAATCTGGAATAGGAGGGATTTGTGAAGATAAAGGGGATAGACCAGTAGAAAACCACAGGTGGAATATCTTCCAATATCAATGATACCCACACCAGATAAATTGAGTACTGATATAAATGTACAGGATGGATCCACACAAGCTACAAACTGCTTCCTCTTGGCTTAGAAATAAAAGGAGGTATTCAGCTAATTGACATGATCACAATAAGGGCATATCCTATAATACAGTTATTTACCTTCTTAACATATATGATTAACAGTTCAATATTCTCTCAAGATTACAAATAACCCAAGTGTATCAATATTGATTTCCTTCTTGGAATGTTGAACAGCATGGCAACATGTCAACCCAACCAGATTTATTAGAAAAACAGATAATCACAAAAAGAACTCAACGCCATAGCAAATTTATAGGCATCTTAGTCACAGGTAAGATTCTGACAATCAGACGGACTTTGGCAAGGAAACTGGTACATTCAAACCTCTCAGTTGCCAAGGCCTTAAATTCAGCCAGATCATTTCCTTCCAATCCCAGTAAGTCCTGAATACAGAAGAAGCTGAATCAGATTCCCAGTTAAAAATATATACACAAAAATATGTCAAAAGAAAAAAAAACTTGTAGAATCAACTCACAGCATAAAAAGTTGACACATTGAAGTCATCATCAGTTGTACTCAAGGGCAGGAGTTCAATTGAGATTCCAAGATCTTGAGCATCCTGAACAGAATTCAAGCTAACTTTTCAAGTTTCTTATTTGTTTTCAGTACACGAGAAATGCCGAAAACAGAATTATCTAGACCGCAAAACTAGCTTTAAGATGAAACATCTATAATTGTTTGAGCGTGTGAGTGAATGATGACATTACTTTGGCTCGTTGAATTGTTGTTCTCATCATATCCATTTTTGTCACTCCCTTGACATTCCCAAAAGGATCATCTTCATTCGTAAACAATAAAATCCTTTTGTCAGCTGTTTTTGCAGACCTGATGTGATTATTATCAATATTATTTGAAGTAGAAAATATTATAAGCTAAATCAGTGAAATGTTGTGCTTGAAAAATAATAAAAAATAACGAGTATCATTTGAATCTCTAGATTTCATAGTCAAATTACTAACTGCAAAATCATTAATAAAGCATACCCTTTTCGTAGTAGTGCTTGTGCAGCCCAAAGTGCATTGTAAAGAGAATTGTCACGAGTGCCAGGCAAGATGCCATACTTGCTCCCAATTTGTTTGCTAAATGACTCTGGTTCCATAAAAAATTAGGTAATGAGATAAGCTAAGAAACTTTGAATGCCAAGGACTTTCGATGAATGAGAAAGATGGTCTTATGTTCCCTAAATTAAAAAAAAAAAATGCTTTTCAGGATCCAAAAGCGCTGTCTAGAAAATTTTCTTGAATATAAGAAATGAAAACCAGATCGACAATAATTTTAAGAAATTGATGGATTATCAATCTCATGCTTGAAGATTTTCCATGCAGTGGAACTTAACCAAGCTAATCACAACTGACCTTGTAGGCATTCAAATTCTTTGATAAGCCTAGCAGTTGGTCGATCTAAATCCTCTCTTTCAGGAACATTAAAAACATATACGCCATTTAAATCCTGCAGATTCTTCTTTTCCCTCTATAAAGCAAGCATATAAAACAAACATGAGAAAATGGCACTTAGTAATAAAAATTAGTCTTAAAAGCATAAAACTAAATTCTCGCAATGGCATGTGAATATGTAGTATGGTTTATGTTCAAATTTAAGAAGCTAGAGGATATACATAATCATTTCAACTATTCTTTGATTCTCATTTGTCATACCCGTATTTTCTTTCCTTTCACCATGTATTTTAACATTACTCCAGCTCAGAAATTTTTCAAGGATAACAAAAAAACAAACCACGCTCAAAGGGATCGCCTAATGGTGACGACAAATCAAATTTCCGTATTGTCCTCATAAAAGATGGTAAAAACACGTAGTCCAAAGCTTACAGTATTAAAGAAGCATATTGCAACTTCATCGTAAGACCTATTGATAATTTGAGTCTTTAAGGACGCCAATATGGTGCTGAGAGTAACTTCAAAGTGACTAACGTCTTTCTCATCTTCCTGCACAAGGAATCGATTATCGACCCATTAGATGAAGAAGCATCACAACCTCATACTTTAGTGTGCGTCTATGTAAAAGATAGGAATGAAAGCCAAACCAACCCAGATGAAGAGGAATTTCCATCAATGGCAAACGAATTCCATAAGCCAAAGTCATGATTTTTATAAGAATAAATTTTTAGCCTGTAGAAGGAGAAATAAAACTAGGCGAAAAGAAACTAACTGAAGGGCAAAAACTGGTGAACATTTTGGGAGAAACGTCCACCAAATACACCACCATCTCTTTTGTGGCATCTCTCTGCTGCGCATTTTTGCAAACAGTTTGTTAGCAAAATAAAAATGGAGCCTTTTCTGCAACGAAAATAAAAAGGTCAGCGTTTTGCCGTCAATACAACCTGGTATTCATTTTCGGGGTCTTCTTCGTCGCGAAAAACGTCGTCGGGATCGATATCCATGAAGAACTGAAGCAGCAGCAGGCCTAATACTTGCGACTCTTGTAGAAGAAGGATGAACGAGTGTTTATTTTCAGTTCGGTTTATAAATATATATTTTTGAAATAAAAATATATATTTATAAATCGTATTGGCTCTATGGAATCACGCCTCCTAGTTGAGTCTTGAAGAAGCTTTGATGATACTCTAGTAAGTCTCTTGTTAGACCGCCTAAATTATTTAAGCGAATTTGAGTTTAAGTTCTAAAGAAGATATATGTTGGGTTTTGATATGAGTTTTGGTTGTTGAAAATGAACTATTTAAATCAGTCTAAATTGTTTAAACGGTCTAACCCAATTTTTTTGTCACATTAAAAAGGCAAAAATTTCTACTGGATTCTAACCGATCTTTTCATTGCATGATTTTTTTTTTAAATAATCATTAATGATTTTAAAATCGTGTAATTTTTCCATAATTACAAAAAAAAAAGATGGCATCGCCATAATTTAATTTAAAATTATTTAATTTTTAGATGATACTAAATCTCACATTTTTTATTGAGATTGTGTAATAATTTAGTAGGGACGTTTGGTTTAATCATTCGGAATCATTACGGTACGAGTTTGATAGTGTGAGGAATGTGTATGGGTTTGAGCATTGGGAATGCACGAGAATAAAATATGAAACCCAAGAGTGAGCAAGGGTTTGGGAATTCTCATTTATTTGGGAATGATTCCACCCCTCTACCACGGTAGGTTTAATAATTTGAATCACTATGTATATTAGTTTGAGCATTAGGAATAAATGGAAATAAAATATGAAACACAAGAGTAAGGAAAGATTTGGGAATTACCATTTATTTGGAAATAATTCCACCCTTCTGTCAAACAGTGAGTTCCGAAATCAGTCGAAGGAATTCCCCGATTCTGAAACCACAAACCAAACATCCTCGTATCAATGCTCTTTCTATTGTCTTTAGTTTAGAACTTCCAATTAAAGAAAAAAACACGACCTCCTCCTGCAATAACCTCCAAGTGTTTTATTATTGTTCACATGTCCACTCAACACAACAATGTCATTAATGCCCATCGAAACTTAACTGTGTTCCATTTTATTTTTTGATTTGAAATGTGTCCCAATTTATCATTTAAAAAAACTTAACTACAGTATTAAACAAATCTCATATTGATGTTTCCGTATAGATTCAAATCTTTGAGCTATAATATCATGAAAAATGTATTTACTACTACACCCATGATATAGTGGACAATATGTCCCAATTTTAATTATAGTTGCATGCACTTTGTTCAGCGGCGATTTTTTTTTCTTTGTTCACATGTTTTTATTTGGATTCACTTCATTTATGTATGCTGTTTCATTTTGTACAATTTTTTTTTTGTTGTGTTGTATTAGGATTGGGGTAGAATCGAAACCGAATCGAACCAAAAAAATCGACCTGAATTGAATAATTTGATTTAATTAGTTTTTGTGATTCTGTTTGATTCTATATTTGAGAACCAAATATAGCATTGGTTCGGCTTAGTCGTGAAAAATAATATCTTGGTTGAAGATAACCATAAACTTGAGGAGGTCGCCGCCTGAATTGTTTAGGCGAATTTGAGTTTGAAATCCAAGGGGAATATGAGCTTGGATTTAGGATTCAAAGCGAGTATGAGTTTGGGTTGGTGGAAATAAATTATCTAGATCCACCCAAATTGTTTAGAAGGTCTTACACAAGTTTTTGTCAATAAACTTCGTTTATTAATTAATATAATTTTAATATTAAAACTATTTATTTACTAAATTGTTATTTATTCAAATCTTTCATATTTTTATGCATGAATTGACCGAAACTGAACCAATACGACGGCATAAGTTTTCTCAGTCTGGGGCAGTGGACCAACAATTGAATTTCTCCAGCGAACTTTGTCGGCCAATAAATTACCATCACAAATGAATTGTACAAATTGTTAATTGGCTCCTGAAATAGAAAAACAAAGAAATATTTTCTCATAAGTTTTATACAATATAAAACATAATATTATCATGTTATAGCAAACTTGTTAGTTTATTAATTAACTTAATTATATTTGAGGTGTAATTTTGTAGGGATATGATTTTAATTCATTGCGATTGGCTACTGTGTTAATCTTATAGGTTACTAAATATAATATTATGATGTTATTAAAATTAATATATGTAATAATTATAAAGGAAAACTATTCGATTATATTCTAAACTATGCGTCTTTTTTTAAAAATACAAATTATTCGAAATTTCATATAAATGTACAACCTATGAAAAATTGTTCAAATTTAGAATGAACTATAAAAAAAATTATTCAAATATAGGATGTTTTCTAATTTTTGGCATCGGAAAACTGAGTCAACACGCCATATTTAAAAAGGTTCAAGATTAATTTACTTTGACCACGTAGTCCACACTATAAATTATGAATACAATACATTGACTAAATTTTTTGGTGCCGGAAAAACAAATACACCCTATATTTAAACAATTTTTAATAGTTTATACATTTATATAAAATAGATAGTTTGTATTATTTTTGAGAAAAAAATACTTTAGAATATAATTGAATATTTTCCCAATAATAAAGATAAGGTCTCCAGTTAAACTCTCCAAATGATTTATGCGGATTTTGGTTTAAAATACAGGAGGGATATGTGTTGAGGTTTAGGATCCATGACGGGTATGAATTTGGATCGATGAAAACGAACTATTTAGACCCGCCTAAATCATTGAGGCGCAGTCCAGATCCCATGTTACATATTGCGTTACATTATTCGAATTATTGACATGTGTACAAATAAATGGAAATCAATTATATTTACAATAAGAAAAGATTTTGTCTTAATTTATCATCCTTAATTAATACACGTGTTAATAATAATATAGTGATACATAATTTATAACAGCATTTGTGTAACATGGGATTCGGAGTGATTCATTATGCAAGACTTTGCCCTAATAAATGAGGTGAAAATAGAAAATGAAAAGTGAGGATAGTGCTTACGCAGAAGAACAAACAGACAAGGACGATGACGAGAACTCATGGCAACCGCATTGGCCAACTGCATCGACATTGCTTTCGTTATCGTTAACGAGGACATGGAGAATCTCTCTTTTTATTCTGCCTTCCACCTTTTCCTTTTATGAATAACTAACTCATCAGCCATTAACAAGAATTTGAGCTTATATATATATATCAATCTCCTTCTTCATCCAACAGAACACACACTGAGAGGTGAAAATGGGAGTTTCAGAGCAGCAGCAGCAGCACATAATCATGCTGCCGTTCATGGCGCAAGGTCATCTCATCCCATTTTTAGCCTTAGCCAAACAGCTCGTCCAAAGATTCCCCTTCACAATCACCATCGCCACCACCCCTCTCAACGCCGGCTAC
>AYJT01111307.1:0-14296 GCA_001278415.1 Ocimum tenuiflorum
GCCATCTGAATCTCCCTCCATTTCCTTGCACCTCTTCCGGTGACAATATCGAGCACATTTCAGTTTTAAGGTATAATTCGTCCCTAAATTTTGTCGACCATTTCCACAATTTCATTTATTAATTTTAAACATCTGTATCCGACCTTCTGATCTAGTTCCGTGAATGTTCTTTTCACGCTTTGGTGTTATTCTGGATTTGATGACTGTAGAAGCTCTCTTAGCTAAACTTGTGATGCCAATTTTAAAGTACATAATATTTATGTGCTCAATTTAATCCTCATTTCACTCTGCAAATCTGAACATATATGGAGTGAGTGTGTTAGCTCAGAAATCGACAGTTCTTTTTTTGGGGAAGAACTCGAAATATAATTGGAAATTTGGAATAGACAGGAACAATTCCAGTGTTTTACTGTTCTTAATGGGATACTTAATCAAACAATCTGAAGAAGAAAATTCTGGTTCTAATTTGATTGAAAACTTGAACAAATTTGCTTCTTGTAGATGGACAAGAAAGTTAAAATTATGTATCTTAATTTAAGCTGCAAGATTGGTCATGCTTCTCAAGGCATGGCATTAGTGATTTGATAAGTTTTTTTGTTTCACATTTCAGTTTCCACATGTAAATTCTGGCCCATTAGGATGACATTTTGGTGTTTGGATATTACATGTTTCGAATTTGAATATCTTAATTCTTCTAGTGGGATTGCTTCTCCTCAGAAAACAGATAATCTATTATCAGAATCAGAGTTTACACTTAATTGTTCATGGTGGTATGTATGTTGTACAATTCTAAAACACTGAAAGATTATTTCTTTTGTGCAGAAAATGTTTTCGGTATCGAAGTTTATAACGTCTAGTGGGAGAGTTTTATGGGGTTGGTTCTTCCTCATAGTTGGAGCAGTTTCTTTTATGGGTTTCCTCTATGCTGCTGTCATATCGAAGCTGCAGTCTCCATCTCACAATGTTATCGTCCGTGCCATACAAAATGACTGGTATTTCCTGTTCCATGAAATTCCTGCTTTGATTTTGATCATACAAATTCAAATTGGCACTGCCTTTTTTGCATAGTTATGGTCACTTTGTTAGTCTATCAATATATATTGAATTAGTTTCAATAATTAGCGTAACTGTTGCTCGCTTTTGCAAATTATACATAAACCTTCCATAGTTATAATTTTCAATATATCCTTTTAATTTTTTACACATAAACATCCATTTTCTCCGGCTAGATCATCATACTTGTCTGGCCGGTAATTCACATGTACGTTATTTATGACAGATACAAACAGCATTGTATGTAAAGTTGATTTCTTTATGCAGTTTTGACATGTACCTTTTTTAAATTCTGCAAACTATTATGAACTTTTTAATATGATGTCAAAAGCACAACTTTGGAGAGTTTACGTGGAAATTGTAAAAGCGAGTGAATGTTACATTAATCCCTAGAATTAACTTGTATATTTGTACTTCTGAATGTTTCTCTTGCATTCTTGAGGTATTGCTTCTTGTAAAATGTTTGGATGTATAAATTCTCTTCCACAATAGAGAGAAAAATGATGTGTTTTTGTTACATATTAACTTATTAATTGTTCGGTGATGCTAAATGGCCAAAATCTGGATGGCAGGAATCCATTTTCTTAAGTAACAGATAGGGGCGCTTGTATAAAAACTAAGATACTGAAATAAGTTGAATTTCACCAAAAGTTGTTCCTGACTCATCATTACTCCATGTTCATTTTTTCATCTCAACAAATGTATAGAAATGATTATAAGCTGTGTGTTGCAGGTATTATTGCTTCTTGGTTCCCTTGACACTTCCGATACTTGTGGTTGCGGTGTATTTCCATTGGCTGAGCATGAAATTGTTCAAGCATGCCTGATCTTACACTCCGAAGCTTCACCCAGAAATGACAGAGGAAGAGCATTTGTTGTCTCCGCTTCATCATCATCACAACACGTAGCAACAACATGGTTTTTTTGGGCTTCGAGCGACTGTGGCAGAAGAAGCATGATTCATGGAAGATGCTGCAAACCTAACCAGGCAATTTTTCACTTAATCCTCTTGTTAATTACTTGTTTTCTTTTTGGAATCTTTAGAGCATAAAGCTAAAGAGTTGTAGATCATAACACATAACTCAAAACAGATGAATGATAGTTTTAATCAAATTAATCCATAACAATATCGTCGAAGCTAAGGTTATGTCTGGTTACCTCTTTTTCTGAAAAAGAGGATCTCATAATTTTGGAGGAGAGTATTCTCTACGAAATCCATTCAAAATCCATTCTACTTTATCTCTCATTAACTAAAAAAATATAATGACTTTTCATGAGTTCTTCACTTTTTTTTTTTAGGATACACAATAAACAGAGCTAAGATCCACTAGAAAAAGTACAAAACTGAAGATGCAAAAAGAAAAATAGGGCTTCTCAGAAATCCTATGCCTGCTACATAATCGAACAACTGCCATCATACAGACGAAGATTATTGCTGCTTAAACCCTCTTCTTGCATCTGCATTTCGAAGCTCGTGAGACCTTGATCACCAAATCCCAGAGTAACTTCAAGATGAAGGCCCTCATTTCCATACTCTTGTTCTTGTTCCACCAATATTCTCATTGCAGACATGGCCAACGACACACTGCAACCTCTCAAACAAATGCGATGAAGCGAAGTCAAGTCTCCAATACATGAAGGGAGCTTATGCAGCTCCCAAAGAGCAAGATCTGTGAGGGCTGGAAAATGCGAGCTATCTGCATTAAAATCAACCAAATCGTCGCACTGACATATCGTCAATGATTTCAAGCAATTGAATTGCCCCTCCACCGTGTTCCATTGGGATCCAATTACTGCATTGTAGCTCAAGCTGAGAACTTCAAGAAGGGGCAAGAATCCAACCATCATTGATAGTTCTTCCCAATAGAGACGAGATTCAGTTAACCACAATAGAAGAGTATCGAAATCCAACCATCACTGATGGAGAGATGTGAAGAGATTGAATCTCAGTGCGAGTTAAAGAGCAACTAACACACCGCAAGTTAGCTTGGGCATGATAAAACACTAGAAAAAAGGAGTTGATCTTAGAGGATTTCGATACTCTTCTAGGAGAATAAATGGGAGGTCTCAGAATACTTTGAATGTCCTCTACTTCCTTCATCTTAGAATCAATTACAACCTGACAATCTGAATGTGTGACGTGTGGGGTGTCCTGAATTTCAGAACTCAACTTTTCTTTCCCAACAATCTTTAAACACAACTCCCTCACAATATCATGAATTTCACAACTCACAATTTTCCCATTCATGTTTCTCTCGCAAACTAATATGAGACTTCTATTGACCAGATCGTTCAAGTAACCCTCTGCAACCTCTTCCAAGTTCTGGGTTTTACTTGGTTTTAGAAATCCCTCACCAATCCAAAGTTTAATAAGAGTAGCTGCGTTTACGCGCGTTTCTTCTTCGAAGGATCCCACATACAAAAAACACGGTTTCAAATGAAGAGGCAGGTAGCTTTAACTTAAAGATAATATATCCAAGCAAGACTCGTCCTCTCCGGAACTCAAAATTGAATCCATATCATTTGCAACATTCTCCCAATATTCAAGTGTTTGGGAAGGGTTCCGAAGATGGCCCCCGACGACAACAATGGCAAGGGGAAGTCCTCTGCATTTTCTCACAATCTGATAGCCCCACACTTTCCAACTCAAGAGGGCAACCCACTTGATGTCCAAATACTTTTTCACAAAATAAATCCCAACTCTTATCATGGTCAAGAAGATCTAACTGGAAACACGAGAAAGAGGTTAAATGATGAGCCACATCTGATTGCCTAGTAGTCACAACAATTTTACTTCTATTTTCCTTGTCCTCTGGGAAGTAAGACATTATCTTGTACCATACTTGGGAACTCCACATATCATCTAATACAATCAAATACCTTCTCCCATATGATTTCGTGATACCTAAGCCTTCATTTTGTTCTATAAAAATAGGATTTCGTGAAATAAGATTTTGATATTCAGCAACCAAGTTAAAAAATAAAAAGTCCAGCCGATGGTAGCAACTCAACCAGATGGTAATTTTAACAAAACAAATCAAGAGCATGTGAGGACTTGTTTGCTACGTATGATTAGCATGTGAGGATATCTTAGGACTTAATTTTGTGGTAATAAGTAATTTTTAGACAAATCTCCTCAATTCACGAATAAAAATCTCATTTTTCTCTTTTAATTTATTTAATATATATTTATCTTTAGTTTTATAAGTCAAGTTTATTTAGATCTTAAACATTCGGACGAAGTTTAAGGGTTTCCTTTGTTATTTTTCATCATCGGTAGTGGTTGTAAAATACACAAGTACATAATCCCCATAGTTAATAAAATCATCACAATTCACAACATCAAGTTTCCAAAGATCAAGTCGAAAGGATACTCCAAAATCCAAACCAAGTCATGCAAGAAGTAAATATAAAGAGCAGAGAGTAATATGTTCATCATAAAAAGAAACATAAAACTATCCAAATATCAAACCCCTAAACACAAACAATTCAAAAAGGAGCTTTGTCACAAACCCTTCATCTTCAACTCTTTTCGAGATTCAGATGTATATTATCTCTTCTCAAATTCTCTTCTTCAACCTTGTGTTTGAAGCCCACTAGTGTTTCCTCGTCACCCGTGAAAGTAACACGAAGTTGAATCCCCTCGTGCCCCAACTCCTCTTGTTCCACCACTATTCTCATCGCCGAAAGGATTGACGACAGACTGCAATTTATCAAAACAATCTTGACTAGTGTCGGTATTTCTCCGATACCTGATGGGAACTCATCCAACTTAGACAATTCGTAGAGATAAACGTTTTCGAGCACCGGAAAATGGAAATTTTCTGCATTCCAGTGAATCAAATCACAATCGGCGATGGCCAAATTTATTAGGCAAGGGAATCCCCCCTCAACAGGGGTCCATTCAGACCCGGTGACTGCATCCTCGTAGAATTCAAGAAATTGAAGATGGGGCAAGGATCCAACCTTCATTGTCACTTCTTCCCAATCAAGGTGACTACTTAAACGCAATCGCGTAAGCGAATGTGGGAAAGTGAGGTTCAATGCAAAATCATGCCACTTTGCTTTCCTATCAAAGTAGCAATGTAGTGATTCGAGTTTCTCGAAGGAGCGAAGATTGTTGGGACAGTAATCCAAACTTGGTTCACCACAGTAGGATACCTGCAATTCCTTAATATTAGGGATTCTTCTACACACCTATTCACTCAACCTGAAATTCTCCACTTTGGAAAGTGTGTGCAGGTTTTCCATAACAGGAAGTACCTTCATTCTTTCCATAAGCAAGTAATTTTTTACATCTAAATTGCGAAGGGGGAGAGGATCAAGAAGGAAAAGTCGGTTGACCTCGATATGCCTAAGTTGTAACATATCCCAAATCTCATATCGTGCAATAATTGATCTAGTAATTATTAGAATTTGTAAATTCCATAGCAGGGATATCGAAGAAGGAAGATAGCTCTGAAAATCAACATTGATTTTAAGGTACCTTAAGTTCACTTGCTGAAAATTAGTCTCATTCGCTACTCTTGTATCAACCTTATTCAGTACTCAAACAATTTCAAGTCGTGCCGTAATTGACCCCCTTCACATATCAGAGAACGGACAAGAGGCGTTGATCTTTGAGCATCAATGACTTTTCGTTGATGATTCATATCTGGAATTTTTCCTTCCATCACAACTCGACGCTCCTTGTTTATGGGTCGTCGAGCATCAAGCACATATAAAAACCCATCTTTCTTGGCGATCTTCAAGCACAATTCTCTTAGAAGATCATGGACTCTACACGCAATCGTGTATCTATCACCCCATCTACTTCTATGAAGCGAAATGAGATTTCTTCTAGTCAGATCCAGTAAGTAATTCATTGCAACTTGCTCCAAGGTATAATTTTTGTAATAATCTATAAATCCCTCACCGATCCAAAGATTTAGCAATTCCGAAACAAGAATCTCTTGATCTCCCTTAAATACTCCTAGGAATAGGAAACAAGGCTTTAGATAAACAGGCAAGTACCTATAGCTCAGTGATAATATATTCAAGCATTCCTCATTCTCTGCACAATTCAAAACTGAGCTCATATCTTTTGCAACATTCTTCCAGTATTCTGTTGTCCTTGACAACTTCTTGAGGTGACCACCGATCACAGCAAGGGGAAGCCCTTTGCACTTCCCCACAATCTTTTTTCCAATATCCTCTAACTCAGGAGGGCATGTTTTCTGGCAAAATAAATCCCAACTATTGTCCTCATCTAGAAGTCTCATGTCAAATCGCCAACTTTGCAGGTGATTGGCGACATTGGATTGTCTAGTAGTCACAACAATGCGACTTCCGTTACTTGTATCGGGAAAGAAAGACTTCAGCTTATCCCAAGGTTCAACGCTCCACATATCATCCAATACAATCAAATACCTTCTTCCGAACAAACTCTTATGTAACTCAATGCATAAATCACCAAATCTACTTACATCGATGGGCGTCTTAGGCAGTAAAGAACTTTCTTCTCGTATTTGAGATTGTAGAAAAGAAAGAAGTTCCATTAGAATTTTATGAACATTGAATTCTTGAGATACTGTAGCCCAAAGACAAACATCAAAGTGTTCTAAAATAAGCTTATGCTGGAAAGCATTTGTAGCAAGTGTAGTTTTACCTGCTCCCCCCATACCTATGATGGTGATGACTTGCTTGCTAGCGGGTACTCCTGTGAGCAGATCCAACAGTCGAAGCAATTCGTCATCAAATCCCACCATTCTATTCTTCTCGGAGACCAGAGGTGTTGCTGAAAAAGTAGGCTGCTTTTCGTTGAATCCACTCTGCCAATTTTGAACTTTGTCAGCCTTTCTCCTGACGTAATTCATGTCCTCAATTGCTTTCTGCAGATCCAGCAGGAAACGAGATCTTGTGTCTCGACCAAGAATCGATCCACGAGGGATCTTATCGAATTTTTTTGATTGGATTAATTGTTCCCGGGAATCCACCAAATAAGAGTCAATGTTTTCGCCAAGAGCCAATCCTCGCTCGATCCGATGGGCTAAGTTCGCCAAGTTGAAATCTATGTTCTTAATTATTCTCTGCATCAGAATACGAACCATATCTCCACCAAGAGTGGATCCACGGTGGATCTGATCAACAACATGAGATTCGACGGTGTCTTCAGCCGCTTGAGCTGCACGCTTTATTCGACTCTCCAAAGCTTCTACAGCTTCTTTCATGGCGCCAAAAGAATCGTCGAAGCTTCTCATGAATTCGATCAGGAAGCAGACTGTTTTCCAAAGGGAACCAAGCTGATCCTTGTCAAAGGAAAAGCAATGGTGAGGATGCTTATATATGAGGCGTAAGTTATTCTTAAGAGAAACTAGTGATGCGTAAGCTGAAGCCATGGATCTCTTCTAAATTTCTTTCCTAAATTTTAGGTTTGAAGATTGCAGGCCAGTGTTCTTCACTGAACTGAAGTGCTTGTGAATATTAAAATCCAGTGCTTGTTTTAATATTATTTCATCATTCAAAATCAGGCACGCCATTTCTTACTTTGACCAAATTGTTTAATCCTGCTTTCTCGTTCGATAACATAGGGAATAATAAACAAATAAAATGGAGGACCCCAACATACTGTATTGCTTTTGTCGTGACCTGGCTTAACCAATTTTGGAAGAAGATAACAATTTGTTTCTTCTCTTCATTAGTGCAAACACATTGTGTTTTATGATATGTATGAAAATCGGCCTACGGTGGAGTCATCCCCATTTACATAACTTAAATTCTCAACTCCTTAATCTGTAAAGATTATTATTTCATAAAGTGAATGCTTTATGCATGAGTATTCCAGTGCCCACCAGGTGTTCGATGAATATTCTGAATTATATTACTTTTCTTACATGTTAACTTAAATTTTTATATTTTAATCAATGATAAATATAATAATTTTTCGATTATCCACGTAGTTATAACAAAAAGAAAAATTGAGTGCTTATGATGTCGGTTATGATGCCTTGGGTGAATAAAATAATTTAATTTAAATAATAATAATAATAAAAAACATCAAGTTGAAGCCCCTCATTCCCCTGCTCCAACTGACATAACGGCGCGCTGCAAAACGACCAAGCAATACTTTCAAGTGTCGTTATTTCTCCGATACCTGAAGGGAACTCATCCAAATGAGACAAGCCACCGAGATAAATATTTTTGAGGCAAGGATCCAACCCTCAGTGATAGTTCCATCCAATCAAGACGACAACCACTTAATCGCCGCTGTCTAAGCGAATTTTGAAAAGTGAGGCTAAATGCAATCTCACGCCGCCTTGCATTGCGATCAAAGTAGCATTCTAGTAAATCCAGTTTCTGGAAGCAGCCAAGATTGTGGGGACTGGGGATAGTAATACGAACTCGGTTCATCAAAATATGATAGCTTCAATTCTTCAATGTTGGGGATTCTTCTGCACATTTCTTCACTCACCCTAAAATTCTCCACTTTGGAAAGTGCTTGCAGTTCTCCAAAACCAAGTCATTCTCTTGGTATAAATCGTCAATGGGGAGAGGCTCAAGAAGGCAAACGAGGTCGATTTTGATAGGCCTAAGTTGCAGCATCTCCCAAATCTCATATGGTGCGATGATTGACCCAAAGAATCCAGTAATTATTAATGTTTGTAAAAAGGAAGATAACTCCTATTATCAACATTCATTTAAGATACCTCAAGTTAACTTACTTAAAATAACCACATTCACTAGTATTGCTGCATCAATCTTATTTAGTACTCTCAGCAATTTCAAGATCACATATCAGAGAACGGACATGAGCTGCTGAGCTTCGATCACGAAAGATTTTGGTCTATGATTCATTTCAGGAAATTTTCCTTCCACTACAACTCGACGCTCCCTGTCCATGGCTTGTCGAGCATCGAGCACAGATGAAAACCCATATTTCTCTTACAAGATCATGGACTCTACACGCAATCGTGGACCTTTCTCCTGATGAATCCATGTCTTCAATTGCTTTCTTTAGATCCAGCAGGAAATGAGAAGTCGTGTCCCGACCAAGACTCGATCCATGAGGGATCTCATCGACTGCTTTATATAGGACCATTAGCTCCTTCATCTCCAGCAAATAAGATTGTAAATTTTCACCAAGAGTCAATCCAATATCAGTCCGATAGGCTAAGTTTGCAATTTTGAAATCCATGTTTTTAAATGCTTTTTCTGCACTAGGAAACGGCATCTGCCTCCACCAAGAGTGCACCCACGACAGATCTGATCGACGACATGAGATTCGATTATGTCTTCAGCCGCTTGAACTGCACGTGCAATTCGACTATCTAAAGCTCTTGCATCTTCTTTGATGGCCCCATAAGAGCCATGAAAGCTTTTCATAAAATCAATCAAGAAGCAAAGAATCGCCCAAAGGGAGCCAATCTGATCCTTTTCAAAGGAAAAGGAATGGCGGAGTGTTAAAATGTCCCACATCGACTAGAGATCAAGGCCTCTGTTAGTTTATAAAGGTGAGAGTATCCCATCTTTACAAGCCGGTTTTGTAAGGGTGAATGAAGCCAATAACCAAGTTTAATACGGGGATGATTATAGATGCGAAAGCTGTTGCCATGGATCTCTAGTTTCTAAACTTTTCACTCTTTTTTCTTTTTGGGTTGAAGTTTGAGAAATAAATGGAAATTGCAAACCATTGTGATGATAATGCTATAGTCCAAAATCTTTTTATAATATTATTTCATCATTCAAAATCACGCACGCCATTTCTTACTATGACCCAATTGTTTAATCCTCAGCTATGGAAGTTTCTTTAATAATTTTATTGTTCAGTTATTCTCCCTGTCATTTCTTCTTTTATTTTATTGTTCTTAGAATATATATACAGCTGGCTTATAGAGAACAAAGGAAATTTGGTAAATTATATTCAAATTACATACCAAGAAAATTTTAAATCCCAACACACTATGTTGCTAAATGTGGACAGCTTAAGGAATAAACTTAGATGATTATCCCATATATTATTAGAATGTATATCACAAGTTTCTCAGACAAAATATCAAGGCAAATTATGCAAATTTAATCAAAACTAGCAATTGTTGTAAATAAATATACAAACTATCATAAAATATGCAAATTTGAGTTGGGAGATTTTTCCGGACACCGGAAAACTGACGAGGCACGGAGGTTCTCCACATTTGCATATTTTACCAAATATCAAACACCTGGTGTTCAAAATGAACTACTCGCCAGTGTACCTGAGGTCCTGCCTAATCTTAAAAGTTTCCTTGATGTGGAGAATTTTCTGCAAATTTCTCATTCAAGGTTTTATCTTAACAACAATTAAATGAGTTTACATAAATAACGTAAACAAACATGGACAAAATAATGAGTGCTGAATATAAACTTATGCAAAAAGCAATAATGCAACTTTTTTACACTAAAAAATTCTATAATTATTGTAAGGAAGACGTGGCATTTAACCACCATCTCAGCTGAAAATTAACACTTGCATAACAGGAAGAAGTCTTTTTACTCGTTGATTCTCTGATGCTACCGCCAAACCGTGCCATAACAACACAATCATCTGTTGTGCATTTGGCATTGCATGGTGGGTGATGTGTTGCAACGGCAGCACAAAGTGCTAAGTACGGCAATACAAAATTATGCATGCAATACTACAAAAGTATGCATATAATATGCAAATATTTGTATTGAAGTATGCAATACTTTGTAATATCGTATGCAACACATCATCCCATGCTGTGCTAAATGAAAAAAGAAAAAGTGACCTTGATCGTAGAATATGGTGTCGTTTTCTCTGAGAGCCCGAGAATAACAGAAAAGTACAAGGCCATGACAAATAATTAAATCGACTAATTGAACACTATAATCACTATCATATTTGCACAATTCCTACTATTTAAATATAGTCTAACAACCTTAATGCTGACAAATACACATACAACTACTTATTTTTAGAATTTATTATGAAACTGTTCAATTTGTTTGTTGGACTAGTGATCTGAAAACCTAGCTTAACTAGAGAATGCAAAAAAACATTTTATAAGAATAGATACATGTACATTTTACTAATACCTACAAAAAGGCTCATAATGGGAACCAAAAACCATACAATTGATAATAAGACTATAAGGCTAGAATAATTATAACTACGAGAATATCACCTGAAAAGTGAACTTAATTTTCAACAACGCCAAAAACTTGATCACAAGAGCATCGACATGATCTTCACGGGTGCACAGATGTTATTTTCATATTCGTTTTGGATCTTACCCAAACTCATATTCTCCTTGGATTCTAAATTCAAACCCGCATAATAGGCGGTCTAGCGGGAGACTTCCTCCTACCCATATTAAAACTAGCTATTAACAACTAAACATTTTTTTTATATATATTCTTTATTTTCTTCTTCAAATTTGATATTTTTAGCTTATTGGGTTTAATTTTTTGAAAAAAGCGTTTCACTTTTTCTCAGCTCTATCAATTGGACCCATCACATTTACATTACTTAAATGGTCCAACCGTCTATTTTGCCAAATAATTAAGTTGGTAGCTCAAGAATAGCAAATCCGTACCGTACTTGGAACAGGAAATAAACATGCGGTAATTATGTTCGAATTCAAATTTGTTTCTCACGATTTTTATTATGTTTTTCTCTTTAATAATTACTAGGTCAGTTTCTTCAAGTCAAATTATTCTATTTAAGTGTGGAGAAATTCTATGCTACCGATAATAGTAGTATTTGTCAAGTGTCACAAACACATAGTAAAAATACTAGCATAGGGGCAACTCCCAGTTTCTCAGACAAAACATCAAACACTTTGTGTTCGACAAAGCTTGAGAATGATATTGGCGGTTCTAAAGCTCGGTTCGACGTTCGTGCTGAAAACGCTCTGCAAACCCATCGCGAATGGCATAAAGAAAAAGGCAGAATTCCACCCCAGATTCCGAAATTCTGTCCTCATCAACATTGCCCAGGTTTATTTCTTTACGCAGCAGGAAAAGACATTATTTCGGATGATCAGATGATTTTGTGTTTTAATTCTGAGTTGTGATGCTTCCCTTTGTTGAATCTGAGATTTGTTGCATCAGTTTCATTTTTCATGTTAGTGTTTACACGAAACTGATTTGTTGCCTGTTGAATAATACACCATACTATTTCTCCATTGTTTTGTTTTGTTTCTTTTTTTCCCTTTTAATTGGCTTGAGATCCTCTACTCCTAATGGTGTTCCACTCTCTATTCCACTTTCAAAATTTTATATTTTTTATTGATTTGTTTGTAAAATAATAATTTATTATAACTTGGGATAATTTTAGAAGTTCAACAAGATTTTTACTCCACCAAATTAAGGCATACAATAATTTTAGTATTTAAGTTGATTGATTCATAATTTATTGATTGATTCATAATTATATTTTGTGATTTTTTAAAATTCAGAATTTTGTTTGTGAAATACTAATTAGTTCATAATTTATTGATTGATTCATAATTATATTTTGTGATTTTTTAAAATTCAGAATTTTGTTTGTGAAATACTAATTAGTTCATAATTTATTGATTGATTCATAATTATATTTTGTGATTTTTTAAAATTCAGAATTTTGTTTGTGAAATACTAATTAGTTCATAATTTATTGATTGATTCATAATTATATTTTGTGATTTTTTAAAATTCAGAATTTTGTTTGTGAAATACTAATTAGTTCATAATTTATTGATTGATTCATAATTATATTTTGTGATTTTTTAAAATTCAGAATTTTGTTTGTGAAATACTAATTAGTTCATAATTTATTGATTGATTCATAATTATATTTTGTGATTTTTTAAAATTCAGAATTTTGTTTTTGAAATACTAATTAGAGTGGATTATATCATAATTAATTTTTATTTTTATAACATCTCTTTATAATAATTAATATATTTAATTGTGGAATAGGAAGTGGAGCGCCGTTAGGGAATAAAGGATGTAAAGCACTTTTAGTGTATGTTGTTATTTTTCTAGAAAACTCTTTGTTTAAATATAATTTAGGTTTTTTGAAAAATAATCATTCAAATTAATTCTAATTGTGCTTAATGTTAATTAAAAATTCAAATATGAAATATGGGAATGATACATGTAAACATATGTGCAATAAAACAATGTTGACGAAGAGAAATTAAAAGAATAAAAAACAAATATTTTGTCGTGGAGCGAAATGAAGTGTTTATAATAAAAGATGGATATGGATAGTGATTTTATCGTAAATTTAATTTTACAGTATAATAGAATTAATTTTATTGTAAAGTTTGGTGCTGGAGATTGCTTTATGGTTAAGGTTATGCAAATTGAATCATGATCGAAACTCCAAACTGAATCGAAACGGTACGGTTGGGTTTTATATTTGGAAATCAAATTTTATGATTCAATATAAATATTTCAATCGAAACACGATCGATTCGAAACTTATTCATCAATTAATTTGTGAACTTTTTGTTTTGACCGAAAATCAAACCAACCTAACCAAATTAATACGATTTGGTATAGGTCCCTATTGTTAAACTAGTCTGGCTGGTTTAGGGTTCAATTTCGTTTCTAATCGAACCGCCCATTTGTACAGTTTAACCATCAGCTCACTACAAATTTGCAAAGGCGTATATACGGGCATGCAACAAATCGTCCTCTAACCGATGAGAAAGCTATTCAGGCTGCTGCAGACCTTCTCGGCGAGCTTATCGTACTCGGGGTACCCCAAAAGAACTACAAATATTATCATTTAATGTCATCAAAATAGGTAGTGTCCACCCCTTTCGCATGTGAAATGAGACCCAATAGCGGGTCCTATCTTACACGTGAAAGGATTAACGCCAACTTTGATGGCATAGATGACTGCAGGACCCAACAGTGGGCCCTATCTCGTATGTGAAAGGGCATTACCAACTTTGATGGTAAGCCTTTACACATGATTTATGGGCTAATGAAGTCTTGTATCTGTCCTTAATTCTTATTAGGTTCCAGGCATCTCTCTATTAATTTTTGAGGTGCCAAGGTTACCAAGCTCCAAATCTGAAGAAAGAAAAGAAGAAATGCGCAAGCAGGAATTACTACAGGTTTGTCTCCATAATCTTCTTTTTTCCGGTAAGGAGGGATTCGATAAAAAGACAAAATAGTTGATGTCATAACTCTTTTTTTTTCTTAATTTAATTTATGCATATAATACATCAAAGTAAAATTCTTCTGGCGCTCTTTCATTTTTTTTTTTTTT
>AYJT01111312.1:0-10403 GCA_001278415.1 Ocimum tenuiflorum
TTAGCCTTAGCATTATTATTTTTGCTTTTCAAAACTTTGTTTGACATGTAATTTCAAATAATACTCCGACTCTTTATCTCTTTCTTTTATTATTAATCACGAATGGGTATTGAATGCTCCGTGTACCTGGACTCACATTGTTTTTTATTGCTTATCTCGATTTACTGCTTTGTTTGCTCTTAATCAACTATGTGTGCATGTTGGTTGTAGTGCTAAGTTAGGAATGTACTGATTTGTTAGTCGCGTCGAGTGGGTCTCGTCGCATATCCTTGTTGCTCTTATTCTCCAATGCTCTCGAGTTACTATGCCTTCGAGTACCGACACCCCTTTATACAAAAATTTAAATAAAAAATAGACAAGTATTATACCAACAACAGACATAGTCGAAGGAATGAAATCATAAATTTATCAACTGTTTAAGTACAAATTTAACAAGTACTAAAACTGGTATTTTTCCAAATATTTTATATTCCATGAATAAGGAACTTGAACACCTTTCGGAGTTGAGAGTACGCACCGTTTCTGATGACTTGCTCGTGCGGTATAGGTCTTCCCATGTTGCCCCCAATTTCTCAGCATTCGCCTCTTGTGTACTTGGGAAGACTCGACGAAGTACCCAATCTCCTTCTATAAATGAACGGACACGAACGAACTTGTCGAGATATCTCGAGACTTGTCTTTGATGAATGGCAATCCACTACGCTACTTTCTCTAGATGCTTATCCAACAGATTAAGATTCAACGTCATTTGTTGCTCGTTCAGTTATGGATCGAATGCTGATAACTCGTGCACGACAACTGCTTCCACTCCGTAGGCTAGGGCGGAAGGAGTTATGCCAGTAGCCGTCATATAAGAGGTGCAATAGGCCCACATCACGGCTGGCAACTCTTCTATCCACTTAGATTTGTGTTTGTCAAGCTTTTTCTTCAGAATTTTGATAATTGTCTTATTGGCCGACTCCGCTAGACCAATGGCTTCTGGATATCTGGGAGTGGAGAATGTCAGATGAATACCCCCATTTGTTACAGAAGTCTTGCAAATTCTGGCTGATAAAGTGAGGACCGTTATCAGTATGGATTTCCCTAGGCACACCAAACCAACATAAACCATTTTCCCACAAAAAGTTGATAACCTCAGTGTCCCCTGTACAAGACATAGCCTCAGCCTCTACCCACTTGGTTAAATAATCTGTAACCAGGAGAACATACTCTCTCTACCCCGCTCCTCGAGGTAATTTCCCTATGATATCCATTCCCCATCGCGTGAAGGGCCATGCAGGAAAGCACGGATGAAACTGTTCAACTCGCCCACCACTCAACCCCTTGAATCTCTAACACTTGTCGCAACTTCTCCGAAACTTTTCTACATCCAATTTCAACATTGCCCAATAAAACCACACCGAATATTCTCGATGCATCAGACTTCGACTGCTCGAGTGGTTGCCGCAGGCCCCACTGTGCAAATCCTCGAGGATATCAAATCCTTGCTCTCGACTGATACATTTGAGCCGTGGTCCTTGGAAGGATCTTTTGTACAGCTGGTCGTCGATCATAGCAAAATGACCTGTTTTCCTTCGTAGCTTTAGAGCTTTGATTTTATTGTGCGAAATAACTCTGTCCCTCAAATATTCTAACATTTTCGTCCTCCAATCATTTGTGTCTTCAGCCACTAATGCTACGGGATAGATCTACTTTCGTTGGAGATGACATTAGCTGCAAGGTTTACAAGGGCATCTACATGTGCTTTGTGGTCCCTGGGAATGTGCAAGATGCTGACATTTTTAAAATTTTGCAACCCTTTTTTCAACAGGTTGAGGTACAACTGGAGTTTCGGGCTTCTCACATGGAATTCACCTGAAAACTACACTTTGTACGAGCATGCGTGAAAGTTTGAATTCCAGGGACTGCAGCCCAAGTATCATGACTTCGTATTCTACTTCGTTGTTCATTGCCTTGAAGGAGAATCGAAGGGACCTCTAGACAACTTCCTCTCTAGGAGACACAAGGACCAACCCAGCTCCACTCCCTTCCTGATTGGTCGCACCATCAACAAGCAAAGTTCACAACTCCTACTCTGCGCTCGATACCCTTAGTAGTTTTCTCTCGGCCTCCAGATGAAGACTGATTGAGAAATCCACCACAAAATCATTGAGGACCTGAGACTTGATTGCTATGCGAGACTCGAACTCAAGTCTATACCCTCATAGCTCCACAACCCATTTCATCATTCGTGCAGTCAAATCGGGCTTAGCGAGCAACGATCGCAGAGGAAATGTGATCACAACTTTAATAGGATAAGCTTCAAAATATGGCCTCAACTTCCTTGAGGCACTGACCAGTGCAAGTACAAACTTCTCGAGAGCCATATACAGAGTTTCTGCTCTGCCTAACTTCTTGCTAACATAGTAGACCAAATGTTGTCTTCCCTCGCTCTCGCGGATGAGGACGCCGCTTACTGCTGACTCGGAGACTACTAAATACAACAACAGCGGTTCCTCCGGTGTGGGTTTACACATTAAGGGAGGGTTTGACAGGTACCTTTTTAGCTCGTCGAAGGCTGCCTCACAGGCGGCCGTCCACTCAAACTTTCTAGCCTTCTTCAACGCCTCGAAGAATGGCAGTGTCCTCTTCGAATATGTGAACATGAATCTGCTAAGTGCTGCTAACCTCCAAGTCATTTGCTGAATCTCCTTATCATTTGTGGGAGCCTGGAGGTTTTTGATGGCCTTGATTTGGTTTGGATCTGCTTCGATGCCCCTCTGGGTCACCAGATGACCAGAAACTTCCCAGATGTGACGCTTAAAATGCATGTCGCTGGGTTCAACTTCATGTTATACTTGTTTAGGATCTCAATGGCTTCCCAGACGTGGGTGAGATGATCCTCTGACTCTGGGGATTTCACCAACATGTCGTTGATGTACGCCTCCATAGTTTTTTGGATTTTCTCAGCCAATATCCTGTTGATGAGCCTTTGATATGTCGACCTGACATTCTTTAATCCAAACAGCATGACCCGGTAGCAATAAATCCCTTTGTTGGTCATGAACATGATCTTTTCCTGAGCCTCCTCATCCATCATAATTTGATTATAGCCCGAAAAGACATCCATAAACGACATCATACATGGCTGGTCGTCGCATTGACTATCCTGTCTATATGCGGCAGTGAGAAAGGATCTTTCGGATATTCTTTGTTGAGATCTGTATAATCGACACAGACTCGGTTTTTTCCATTCTTTGTCTTTACTACCACCACATTAGATAACCACTATGGGTACTTGACTTCTCGTATGGTGCAGATCTTGAGGAATCTATCCACATCTTCATCTACAGTCTAATTCTTCTCAAGTGCAAATCAACGCCACTTCTGCTTAACTAGTTTTAAAGTTGGATATACTTTGAACTTATGAGTTGTGATACTAGGATTGATTCTGGTCATATCTTCGTGAGACCAGGTAAAAGTCTTTCTCTCAGTTGTTAGAAAGTCGATGAGCTGCCTCATCATATCTGAGGTCAGGTGCACTCCGATGAACGTTTTCTGGGTCGGATCTTGTAGATTTATAGAGATCTCCTCCACATCCTCCTCCCCTGCCGTTCTGGTGGATTGAGCTTCGAATCGAATCCCAGATAGAGCTGGGATCATATTGGAATGATATCCATCGCTTTAGCCATATGGCTAAAATAGGCGACAGAGAATTAAAATCTTTGAGATTGATTTCCAATTTGTTTTGCCACCTAGAACCCCACGGTGGGCGCCAATTTGTTGAGGTTAGTTTTCTATCAAAATCTATTTAGAGCTTTAAGTTTGATTATAATCGGACACCGTAACTTCCAGGAAGGTTCATAGTCCCCCGGAACAAACTGGCTGATATTTTATATATGTGGAAAAGGTAAATTACAAGGGATTTCCAATGATCGACACAGGAAGAGTTACAGAAAATGAGCTACAGAATGAAAGTAAAGTTGCAGTGTGAAATGTGCGATTGTAGCTGACTCATCGCCTATTTATAAATCATGTACAGGACGAATCTAAATAATCTCTAATTTAAATACTAGATCGAAAATAAGCTGGAGGCAATATGCAAAGCACCGGAAATTTGTTGGAGTCACGCATTGGGTGTCGTGCTGACTCAGTAAGGGAATTATTTTGGATCCTTTATGCACGTGCGCAAGCATGTGGTGAGTATCGTGCAGATTTTGTAAGAGATCTCAAGGGGTCTAAGCTGGCGAGCATTGAGGACTAAAAGCCTTTCGAGGGTTTTCATCCGAGTATTGAGGAGTCGACTACTCAATGGTCTTTATTATAGTTGTGCTCGTGGATCTCGGGCTCTTTCCGGGGTCGATGGCTATTGCTCGAGGTTTTTTATGCCTTAGTCCAATTTTGGTTGGCGGTATCGGGCGCCTTGAGCTGTCGACGTCCCGATTCGATGGTCCTGAGATTTTGACCCTCAACAAGTTGCATATTTTTCAATGTAAGACTTTGAATATTAAATAACATTAAGCCGAAGGACATTATGGTCGAACTTCAACAAAATTTCAGCATCCAAACAAGCTGTAGTGTCGTGCTTCGTGCTCGTAATAGTGCGATATCCATAATTTACCGCGGCCAAGCTGATTCATTTTAAATGCTGCTGAAGTATCTTGATGTCCTCTGCTAGGTAAACCTTGGATCCATGACTGCTATAGAAGTTGGTCCAGATGGTTGCTTCAAGCACATGTTTGTCGCATTAGGTGTGTGTAGCGTTGCTTTTGCTACATGCCTTAGACATATTATTATGGTTGATGCTGCACACCTAAAGAGACAAAAAAAGAATGTATTATTGGTTGAAGTAACTAAGGACAACAACGAACAACTTTTCCCACATACTATCGGTGTCGGGCCCATCGAGAACGATAAGTTATAGAACTGGTTTGTATCTAGAATCTGCATGGAATTCGGATGTAATAAGCAAATAGTGATTGTTTTAGACCAACACATTAGCATTGCAAATGCGATAAATGATGCGTTCCCCGGAACAGCACAAACATCTGTTACTATCACCTTAATAAGCTGACCAGTTTTGGTGCTACAGTAGTCAAACTGTATCGCAGAGCTGCATATGCATATCGCATGGCCACATACGATAAAGCGATGGAAAAAATTGGGGAGATCTCACCTTCAGCATACACGAAATTGATAGAGGCCAGCCCCCGAGGATGGGCCAGATGTTTATGTGTAGCTTGTCGATTCAGCTTCATGACATCTAATGCAACTGAGTTATTCAACTCGCGTCTACTAGATGCTAGATGTCTACTAATTTGCTCAATGGTAGAAACATTCACACGTGTAGTTGAGTACTGGTTCGATTTGAGACGTCAAAAAGCATCTCACAGGACCGATCAATTAACTAAGGAGGTTGTACAGAAAATTGCTTTGTTGGTGGAACTATCAATGGGGTATAATGTTGTGAGCACTAGAACGGATACATACAAGGTGAATGATGGCAGCAAATTGTAGAGGGTCAATTTATTGAACAATCAATTTAACTGTGGTGAATTCCAGTTGAATATGATATCGTGCTCTCATGTTGCTACTGCAATATGATAAAAATATTTTATGAATTTTCTATGATAAAATAGTTTCATATTACTCACTCACACTGATTTTTTTTTTCAATCAGGTTTCAGCAAGGAAACTTTTACAATTACGTGTTCTACTACTACAAGACGTCTACTTGGCGAAATATAAATAACGGGGTCATACACCAGCTATCTCCGTGCGATGATTGGAACATATTCTCGGAGAACCAGACATTGGTTGTATTACCTCGGATAATTACTCGCCAAGCCAGTCGTCCAAGAAATAGTCGACGTTCATCCGGTACCCAAGCTGCATCCACGTGAAGCACAACACATCAATCCGATCAAGGAGAAGTATCTACTAGCAAGAGTAGAGCGTCGAAAACATGCAGTTTCTGCAAGTTGACATAGCACATGAAATGCAAATGCCCAAGTCATAAAGAAAACAATTGATCATCGAGTATGTATTTCTTTTTTCGGCAATTCATGACTATATTTAATAAATTATAATTTATATTAATTAATAAATAGTCAAATTTATTTTAATAATTAATATATAATAAAAATATTATTAAATAAAAATAATGATCTACATATAATCTTTATTTAACAACATAATTAAATTTAATAATAATTAATATAAAAACAATACAATTCAACGTTTTAAAAATTGAAAAAAATTATCCGACGAAACCACAACGGTTTAATAGATGTAGTTTAATAAAATACTTTATTTTATTCCATGTTTTAAAATAAAAATAAATACTGTAATTAAATAAACATAAATTGGCTAGACCGATGCAGTTTCGTCAGTTTAACTAATATGTTTTTCCGCAAAAAAAAGTCACTTCCACTCATTGAAATCAGCTTTTTCAGGGACAAAATTGAAAGATCATTCAAAAGTGACTATTTTGTAAATGTAAATATAAGAAGTGGCTATTTTTACTTTTGGTTTATCAAAAGTAGCTCTTTTAGAAATTATACACTTTTTAAAATACAAAAAAAAATTACCTTATGAAATTTCTTGCCATCTACGTTAATGCTTGGCCCCTATTTTTGTTTTTCATCTTTGGATACGGTAAAATAAAGTACTACTATTCTCTACTTATAATAAGTGGTAAGGGTTTAAGGAGGAACTCTAGATATACATGAAATATAAGAAAGATATAATATATTCTTTTAGGAATACATTTAATTTGATTCGTAGGTAAAAAAGTTATTTACAATTTTACATTGAGTTGAAAAAATTAGAGATTTTATGTCTATCCTCACTGAAAGATTGTCGTCCTCAAAAAACTATAAGAAAAAAATTGGGTTCTCTTTCCACGTGAGAATTAGAAATTAGAAGATAAAATATTTTAGGATAATATTTAAATAAAATTATTGATAATTACAAATTTATATATAATTTTAAAATAAATAAAAGTAAATTAAATAATGTTATACATATATAATTACATTGTTAACAAATAAAAAAGAAATAAAAAATAAGAATTTATCGTAATTTGCTTTTTGTACAAGTTTACCAAATTTCATGCATAATTCTTCACTGAAGTTTCATAGAATAATATGAAAGGTTTATGATTTTGTTATCAATAAATCTAATAAAGAAGATTCTATCACAATTAATGTCTCTTATTTATACACTTATTAAACATCCGTATAATCTAATACAATATGTAACACCATTACGTAACAGAGAATCTGGAGTGCGAATTTATGACTTTGTCAAGTATTACTTCATTCGGTTTATTAGGCAAGTAGGCAAACACAAACTTTATGCCGTGCCCTAGATTTATGTAAAGATATTATCTTTGATCCACTTTAATTTTCGAATTAATTTGGACATGAAAGTGATTCATTGAGCTTTCTATCTCGTCAATGTTCGACTTTTGCACTAAGTCAATGCCAAATTGCACCACTTCCAGAAGGATAAAAAACAATAGTAGAAGATGGCCAGTCCTAGTTTGTCAAAGTCAACTACTTACATAAATAATAATAAAATTAAAAAAAACACACACACACAACGTTGAATGGCTCATTTCTGTCATTTCGTGGATAAACAGCCTGGATGTATAGTAGCATTTCCTAGGTAATCACCGATGGCGTGCCAATGCACTTTCTTAATTTATAAGGATTATCAGAAATATTCTTTGTAATATTATAAGCCCATCCTATAACAATAAAATCATAAAAGAAGTTTAAAAGCAGCTCATCAATATTCACATCGATGCAAATTATGTACGTTATTTCTCGTATAATATATTTATTTTATAATGTAATATTGGTATTACATAAAAGATAATTATAATACCTATAATTTAATATATGAAATCAAAATGATATTTAAAATTACAAGTTAGAAATTAAAATGTTCGTGGATTCCCTTTGAATTGTTCTTTTCCACATGAACTCAACTCTCATTTTAATTTCCAGAGTCAACTCCGACTTGTTTCACATTTAAATGAAGCTGATGTTATTCTAATGACATCAATTAACTAACCCCAACTCCTAATTCCTACAAAACTATTTTACAAGTAGTCCTATTGAATTACACTTCAACATTGTCCAATATTTTTCGCCTTCTGATGGATAAGGTCTAATTTTAGGTAATTGTTGTAATTTGAATTTTAAGAAACTCTACTTTTTAGATTTACACGATCCTTATGTCAGGTGGAAAACATAAATGATAAAAGTTGCCTTTCCCCAAATTCTTCCCCTAGTGTATGGTAAAAATTAGTTTTAGATCGTCTAAATAATTTAGACGGATCCAAATAATCTAAATCCAAATCCGGATCCAAATAATCTAAATCCAAATCCAAATAAATAGGATAAGATGATGAATAAATTGACCTATCTAACTCATTTGACATTCTCATTCTAGTATAGGAAACTTTCTCGTTTATTGATTTGTGCATAAAGTTGCGATTTGTGAGTTAAAAATTAAAACAAAAGATAAAAAAAAATCTTTTGTTTTAAAATTTAAAGATCCACATAGATCTTTGAGAGTTATAATTTTTATAATTTGATAGCGTTAGAATCTCCATAAGTTTTCTGATTTCAAGTGTTACCTTAATAATCATTGACGAAAGATCAACAAGACTCAAAAACCGATATTTCATTAGTTGTTGGAACATCTAGAAATATCACTTGTACGGTTAAAATCTCATATACATGATGATGGTATTATTAAGTTGTGTTGTTCGGCTCAATAATATATGTACAAAATAATGGAGATGTTTCACCCTCTTACTAAGAAGGATTTTATGCAAATGAAATATCTATTAATTTACAAATGAATAACACGATATGTAATAGATAATATCGCTCAAAGTTTTGTGGTGTTTAGAGACAACGCCAATGCGCTCACTTGAAAAAACATGCACCAAAGAGTGATGACATTGATACGGCTCTGCTTGATGGCGTGTTTTTAATAATTTGAAACTTGATGTGTAATCGTAGTTGACATCAAATTAATCCGATTACATATTCTATAATTGGTGTGCCACTATTGGTATTAAATGTTAAATTAGTTGGCCCATTGTGTTGGGCTCTTATTTAGCAATTGGGCTCAAGCCTATTTCTCTCATTTCTCAACCCTAAGACCCACGCCCCTTTTCCTAATTCTAATTTGAATCTCTCCTCTCATTCATTCTGATGCTGCGACTCGCGGTGTAAGTGAGCAAAGTTATTCGAGATTGACTTGGGTATCGACTCGAAAAAAACTCATTTGAAACTCGATCATTTAATAAACGAATCGAACTCGAGCCCCGAACCGAGCTTGATAAATTTGACGAACCGAGTTCGAGCTTTAAGTTATTCGGTTCGCCAGGCTCAAGAACATATTCGAGTTCGAGCTCGAGCTAGAGCTCGAACATGTTCGCGAGCAGGGATCGCGAATAGGCTCACTAGTAAATTACATAAGGTTATTTTTCTTTTTAAAGGTTAATTGCTACATTATTGTATTTATAATAATATAATATAAGACACTTCTAAAAAAAGGAAAAGAAAAAAAAGACAAATATGATGGAAAACAAAGCAAACCTTCTGTCACACTCTCTTTCCCCAAATTAAAATTCCAAATCGTCGTTCTCATCGGCTACCGAGCTCTGCACCGCTACCGTTCCTCCTCCAGATCTCCGCCGCATGCCTTCTCCGTCTCCTACCCCTTATCCGCTTCCACCTGTTACCCCATTCCGGCTCGCCTCTCTCCATATGTAGATATTTGATTATTTTAGGTTGAAATTAGCTAGCTTGCGATTGTTGAAGTGGAGAAGAAGGAAAGGAGGAAGGTCCCATGACCGAGTCTATCGGGTTTAGTTTACTTTACAGAGATTTATTTTAGAATTTACAGAGATTTAGCTTGCCATTTTTTTTTGGTACAGAGATTTAGTTTCATATTTTTTGTTCTTTACAAATATTTTACTTGCGAAATCTTGCGATTGTTTCTGATGCTGCTGAGGCATCTCCATCACCATGTTTTCTCGAGCTTCCTAATAAACGAGCTTGAACTCGAGCTCGAGTTCGAATTGAATGAACTCATAAACTCAAGTTTGAGCTTGAAACAATTTTATCGAGTCGAGCTTGAATCGAACTCGAACTTTATCGATCGAACTCAAGCTCGAAAAGAAATACTCAAGCTCGAACCGAGCTCGAACTCGAATAAAATGACACGAACCAAGCTCGAACATCTCACTACTCGATTCGGCTTGGTTCAATTACCCCCCTAGCTGCGACATTCAAATAGAGAAACAAAAAATCCTTGTCCTTCCTTTTCGCCGCACCATTGTCTTCATCCTTCACTCGCCACCCTCGCCATCTCCGACCTAGAGGGATTTCGTCCCT
>AYJT01111346.1:0-11450 GCA_001278415.1 Ocimum tenuiflorum
GTTTCTTATTGGAAACTGGTAAGCAAGGGAGATTATCTTACACTGTGTATATTTACACACCTATTAGTATGCATCTTCAACCAGACAGCGACTTTGATATTAGGCTACTTTAAATTCAAACCAAACTGAAAACCTTGATCGAATCAAAGAATTTCAGTCAGTTCAACTTGGTTTACAGGCATGACCAGTGGGTTTTTTTGTTATTATATTTTTTGACAAAATAGCTGGTATCTTTGTTCTTTATGTACTTCATATCACCAAATTTTTAAGTTCAAGAAAAGGATTTTTTATAAAGAAATGTTCAGTTGTTTCTGTTTTAATTTTTTTAGTTCGGATTTCAGACTGACCAACCAATTTTTCATACTCCTAGAGGCAGGTGGAAACTGATGACAACACGAAACCATTTGACTTGACTAAAGAGGATATCTAGAGAAATAGAAGAGGAGGAGGCTAAAATCACCTGGATTGCTGATGTACTTGCAAGACCTGGTCCCCCTGGTTTATTGAGAGAAACAAGCTGATGATTCGTATCAAGTATAACGGTCAGGTACGTTTCCATTATGGATTCTTCCTCGGAGGTCGGATCTGCCAGAATGTAGTTCTTGTGAAGTACGCATGTTAAGGAGAATGGTTGACTATTAAGCTTAAGCTTTATCTTCTCCTTATTGACAGGTTCATTATCCTTCAGCGATCCACCATTTTCATTGGACACAAGAACTATTCTCCCATCATCGTTGAGAGAGACGACTGGAATTTGCACTGCAACGTAGCATTTTCTTTAGAATATCAAGAAATAAGAGCAGATGGTAAATTTTATCAGGTGCGATTACACCAAGGGAGAAAAAAATGGTTCGATAAAATTACAATGTGAGAAGGCAGCAACCGCAGACAGCAATGCTGCATCAAAAAGGGCACCATCAGCATCCAAACAATAAATATCCTGCAAGAGTCATTTCCTATGGTGATAGATGATGATAGTTGACTCACACACCAAAAGGAATGGATCCCAAAGTAAGAAGGTATGGAGAAATCGAATTATTGAATTTACTTTACCAGGTAGGCCATCCAAGCAGCTTTGCCACTAACCAAACATAGCTCTTTCAGATCAATCATGCCAGAACTGCACGATCACAGAAAATAAGTAAAAAAGGATAACTATACTTTCCAGTTAAAAGAATGCCTTTTTCCTTATCATGCAATTCAGAGGTATTGAAACAGGGCAGGGGTGGGGGAACAACAACAACCGAAGCTTCAATTATTGGGACCAGGTTACTTTGGAGAGTGTAAAACAAAAAAATGAACTTCAAATAAGTTGTGCAATGATAAGGAAAACACAAAATGAATATGTAAATTCTTCAAAACAAAAACATGATTCAAAGCTGCCAAAATAGTGTCATATAGTCTCTTGCCTCAAAACGGCATCAGACAATTGCTTTGATATTACTGGAGCTACCTCAGCGGGTCTTCCAGGACGAATTAGTGGGGAACAAATCGGAGGCATGTGGAAATCAATGGCTTCAAAGAACAAGTATCAGTATAAGTACATTAGAACATAGAAAGCACAATAAACTAAAATGAACAGATGTTACCTATGCATCCCTCATCAGGTGCTTCCACAGTTGGAGTCATGACTTCCAATTTAATGGCAGCCAACATCGTCTGAATATGATGTAAGACTTTCAGTTAGCGCAAAAAAAGGACTCAATTGAATTCTAGCTCATGATAAAAGATACAAACTTACAGTGCAACCTATCTTTGCTAGAGCTGATCCATGAGCAGAAGCAACGGCTCCTGGATTTAAAATATCAAATATTTAGCAATGGTATCACTTGTCTGCAGTATAAAAGGACAGAAAATATAATCAAATGGCGAGGAGTGGCAAACCAAGACTAAGTGTAGTGTCTCTAGCTCTTCCAAGGGGCCGACCATCCGGCCTTATAGATTCAAGAAGATGTCGCTCATGAAAGCGTAGAGGAAAAAGACGTCTAAAAGCATCCAGCTCCATCTCTGACGACAAATCATTCGTTCCACCTGCTGCAGCCATGTTCTTGTTGTTTTTCCTGACAAAAAAATTTACTAATTTCTTTAAAACAGCAGCAGATTCACCAATCATACAGTGATCCACTCCTTTCATTTTCTAACCTTTAACAGTAAAAAACAGACTCCCATGATACCAAAAAATGGAGACCAACATTCAACCATCCTATAGGGGATCGAGTAAACCATATATATATTACTGAAATTCACGAGTGGCATAGCACTAGCTAAAGCGAAATTTCTAATGAGGCCATCGATAAGAGAACAAAATACGTTGCTGAATAAAATTCCAACTGCATACTGATTATTCGATATAATGAAGATGCCAGTCTAAAATTTCAACAAATTTAGACGAAATAAACGTCTGCCTCAAAGATAGCTCACAGCTTCAATAATCAAAAGCAACCCTAACCTTCAGTAATACGGACTAACTCGGGAATTGAAATACGAAATCGAAAATAAAAATTAGGAAATAAACCCCAGCGTCCAGCTCAGAACCATAAACAAGCGACATATTGCGGTTAATTTACCTTGAGAGGGTACGACGGAGTACGGCGGAGCAAACTCGGCGGCGAAGAGAAAGCGTCGGAGGCGGAAGCTATTGCTTAACAGTGTTGAAGGTGGCTGAAAATACGAGAGAGAGACGGGCATTTGGGCCCAATATCCTTTATGGGCTGAAATTGAATTTGAAACTTGGGCCACACAAATTTGCCAACGGCCCAATATGCGATTCTTGGCCCAAAATAACTTTGATTGCATGCATCAATATTTCCAATTTATGTTGGATCAACCCTTCAACTATATAAACTCCGGCCGTACTCTGACAGCATTACATGAACAACCTAGGCTTGCAAGTTGCAACTTTGCAAATACGGGTACAGATGAGTTGAACTACTCGTGAATTATTACGATATCGACTTGATAAAAGCCCGTTTGAAATCATTTAGAGAAGCTCGTTAACTAAACGAGTCAAACATGAGCTTTGCAACATTCGCTACGTGACTACGTGAGCTCGTCAACAAGCTTGTTAACTAAAATTAGTATAAAATATTACATTATTAAACATGTAGATGTTATATTTCTATACTTCTAATGCATGATAAGTATAATAAGTCGTCTTTTTATTAATTTTGTTGGTTAGAACGAAAAATATAATTTTGAGTAAATGTAATATTATTGCATTTAAAATAATTTATTTCTTAAAAAAAATAATAATCATGTAAGTTCAATTCTAATTAGAAAGTTTACTGAGACTTGACTAAGGTTCGTGAACATTGAGGTATTTGATAATAAAGTTCGATATGGCTCAATTTTTAATAAGTCAAACTTGAGCAATGCAGTACTCGATTTAACTCAGTTGCATTGCATCCCTATTTCAAACGTAGATTTTACCATGTTCTCAATAATTTTCAGTATGATAATCTCTTACTCAATGATGCTATATTACAAAGATCAATGACACACATACAATTAAATGGAGATCAGTCACACTCTCATTACAAAAATATTTTATACAAATATATTACTAAATTATAATAGTATTTCTTGATCAATTAATTATAATTAAAAAGTTTGGAAGTGGGGGGCCTCTTGGAAAAATGTCATGTTACATAGGGTTGCTTTATCCCATGATAAGTCTGCTCCGGATTAGATTGTTTTCCTTTTTCCCATTTTATCAGCCCATCATTTTAATTATTCCCCTTTTCTATTCCACTGGATTGTACACATGAAAATTGCAAATTGGTAAAAATATTGACCTATTATGAGTCGTGTTATGCTTGTATATTTTTTAATAATACATGTTGTGTCGTTAAAAAAAATATGAGACTTATTTAACATAAAACCTCATTGCAAATCTATCTATCTATATATATATATATAAAACAATACCCTTAAATCTAACTCATGTGCGACACTATTTACTTGATGAAACATAATATCATGTCAATTTATTTATTCGTAATTTTTATTTTTTTGAGTGGATCTATTCATGTATTTTCATTGGATAATAAAGTACTTGTAATATGTAACGATCTTGCTATTTATTAAGTTTTAGGCAAAAAGTTGCGTTGAACCACCTGAACGATGTAGGCGAATCTAAATAGTTTATTTTCACCAACTCAATCTCATAATCGTTCTAGATTCTAAACCGAAACTCATATTCCTCTAGAATTTTAAATCAAAATCTGTTTAAATTATTTAGATGGTATAACCTGAGACCTACCCTGAGTTTGAAAGATAACAATTGTGAAATGTAAAGTACAAAGACGGTGGGCTCCGATCAATTAATTTAGCTAGTTATACGCATGAATAAGTTGATATTTGATCTATATTAATAAATACCTAATTATTATGTTAAATTTACAAACAAATAAATAAAAAGGAGGAAGTATCCGGTTAGACCACTTAAATGATTTAGACGAATTCTGGTTTAAGATCCACGAGAGATATGGGTTTACATTTAGAATCCAAGACGAGTATGAGTTTGAATCGGTGAAAATGAACTATTTAGATTCGCCTAAATTGTTTTGTCATAAAATATTACTATTTACCATCTAAACACAAGCTACACTTGATCAAAATCGCAAGAATACAGTCAATAAAAAAATGTATTTTTGTAAATTCAATATATTTTTTCATAAAAAGGGAAAAATGGGAGCAAATTATTAAAGGCCGAAAAAGAAGGCCCATAAAAAGCTTGAAAGCCAACATGGCTGGTGCTGCCACCATCACCGGATCTTTGCTCAGCTCACCTCCTTTTTCTCTTCACGTTTCTCTCTCCATATTCATCACTCGATTTATTTTCTCGTGTTTCTCTTCGCCTTCATTGTTGGGCAAACGCTGTCCGAAAAATCCATTGTTGAAAAAAGACAGAGCTGGAATGGAAGAAACATTGATTCCATTCGTATAAAACCATGCAGCAATTGTTCATTCCTCTTTTCATCGTGTTGATATAAGCTTCCTTTTTCTGTTTTCACATCCTGAAAGCGTACACTCGAAAGCTCGAAGGAATAGAAAGAATTGTGGGGGATCACAAAAAGGTCTGTTGATTGAATTGGTGTGGAAATCATGGCTCTTTTTGGGATCCCTTTTCTTGATAATTGTAATATGTTTGCATGAATGTGTTTGCTTTTGGTCCATTTTCGAGCTGTGTGGTTAGTTTCTTTTTCCGTGTGTTGTTGATCGGAGGTGTTATCGGTTGATTGTGAGATGGGGGGGTTGTTTTAGATCACTGAATTATCTGCAAAAGATGTAATCTTTATACGATCTATGCTGCAGAGGTTTTTGTTGCTTTCTTGATGTTTGATTTTGATTTGTCACCACAAGTAGGCCTTTTATGGTGGAATTCTGTTTGTTGTGATATATATATATATATATCTGAACATTGTAAATTGGGGAGTTCTTTAATTGGTTTTCCAGGCTTGTGCAAATTCTTGATGGTGTGGTGCTTAGTTGAAAATGCTGTTGTCGATTATCCTATCCATCACCTTCTACTATTCTCATTGATCACTAAAATCTTGTTTGCGTTTAGTTATTTGGGATGCTAGAGAGTGCTTAGATCATGCTCGGTAGTAGCTGGAATAGATGATCACATAATTTTTAAAACTGAAGTTACTAAATCTTAACAAATCTAGAAGAAATAAACGAGACGAGTTGTGAGTATACGTGCTATCTATGTCGAGATATCTACTTATCCCAGGTATAATGCAAGTGTGAAATGGCTAACGGGTTCATTTTCAGAAACTACAGTTAATCAATGGCAGCATTAGTTTATGTATGATGTCTTGCTTTGTTTGATAAGTCTCAACCGTCGAACCAAAGCAGAGAAATCATAATATCTGATCAAATTTTTTGTTGGATAGCTGTTTGAAGAACAACCTTTATTGCTTCATTTCAGCAGTGGACTCTGCGTGCGTAGTTCATTTGTCAGTTGCTCAGAAAGTCTAATTCCAGTTTCAGACCAAAGAACGGTATCAACTGATGTCTACCACGACAAAGTCTCTGGAACCTGCTTTTCAGGGAGCTGGCCAGAAAGGGTATCCTTATACACAGTCTATACTTATTACTCAATTATAAAGCTTTTATTATTGAATTACATATTTGATCAATTGTTCATCGTGTTTTTTGTCTTGTTAAACTTGACACTTTATAGAGGGACTGAGATATGGAGGATCGAGAACTTCCAGCCAGTTCCTTTGCCAAAAACCGATTATGGTAAATTTTACTCCGGGGACTCCTATATCATTCTGCAGGTTCGCTTATTCAATTTAAGTGATGCTTATCTTATATTTAAGGAAAGAAAAATATGCATTTCTTGATTTATTGTAATGCTTTTTTATGCAGACAATTGCTGGAAAAGGAGGTGGTTTTCATTATGACATACACTTCTGGCTTGGGAAGGATACTAGCCAAGTATAATTTCTTCGTCGTATTGCTCTCTGAAACACTTTCTTTTCATGTTATTTTACTTGCTTGATGTTCTATGTATATTCAGGACGAAGCAGGGACTGCAGCTATCAAAACTATCGAACTCGATGCTATTCTTGGTGGCCGTGCTGTTCAGTACAGAGAATTACAAGGGCACGAGTCAGACAAATTCTTATCATATTTTAAGCCTTGTATCATCCCACTGGAAGGTGGTGTTGCATCTGGATTTAAGACTGTCGAAGAAGAAGAATTTGAAACTCGACTGTATGTTTGCAGAGGAAAACGAGTTGTAAGGTTGAAGCAGGTTAGAAGCATCCATTTAACAAGGAGCCTTGATTGATTCTCTATTTCAAATGCCTTATTTTGTTAATAATTTCAATATGTTGTGCAGGTCCCATTCTCGCGGTCATCATTGAATCATGATGATATTTTCATTCTTGACACTAGGGAAAAGATTTATCAATTCAATGGTGCAAACTCGAATATTCAAGAACGGGGCAAAGCATTAGAAGTAGTCCAGTTTCTGAAGGAGAAGTACCATGATGGGACTTGTGAGGTTGGAATTGTTGGTGAGAAACCGATTTTCTGCTTCTACATTCTGTATTATCAGTAACTTTCTTGTTGTCCAATTCTAGCATCTTCATCTATGGATTTATGATGATAAGTTATGATGTTTATGTTCCTGTATTATTCCTCAACTACAGATGATGGAAAATTGAAAGCTGAATCAGATTCTGGTGAATTCTGGGTTGTCTTTGGCGGCTTTGCTCCAATCGGTAAAAAAGTTATTACTGATGATGATATCATTGCAGAGAGGACTTCTCCACAGCTTTACAGGTAGCTCATATTATGTCATCAGATTTTTATGTCAATGTTAATAAGATTTTCTTCCCAAGTCATAAGAAATTTGAAACAAGTGATAAAATCTATCATAGTGTGACTTGATTTGCATTTTTTTCTTGAAACACTTTCCTTTTTGTAAAAAAAGAATGTTTTACTTTACAACTAGTCCTACCTTCCCTGCAATCTTATTTGATCCTTTATATCGAATTTTTACTGGATTTGCTTCTTGACAGCATAAATGGTCAAGTTAAACCCGTTGACGGTGAACTTTCCAAATCACTTCTGGAAAATAACAAGTGCTATTTACTAGATTGTGGCAATGAGATATTTGTTTGGGTTGGCCGAGTCACTCAAGTTGACGACAGAAAAGCTGCCATGAAAGCTGCAGAGGTAGGAATTTAACCTCCCATTTCTGTACTCTAATACGTGTAATTTTAATTTGATATCTCATAGAAAATGTCCACATTTCAGGAGTTCGTCACTAGCCAAGGCAAACCAAAATCAGCACAGATAATTCGGCTTATTCAAGGCCATGAGAATCATTCTTTCAAGTCCAATTTCGACTCTTGGCCAACCGCACCAACTACTTCTGTTGTTGAGGAGGGAAGAGGGAAAGTAGCAGGTATGTCTTAATCTTGATCTAGATAGATATTTTCTCAACAGATTTTCTAATGTATAATTTTCTGCAAAAAAAAAATAAATAAATCAGCTCTGCTGAAGCAGCAGGGTGGTGGAGTGAAGGGACCTGCTAAAAGTGCTCCAGTTGTAGAGGAGGTTCCTCCATTGCTCGAAGGAGGTGGAAAGATCGAGGTCTAATAATATCCTTTCATGTTCTCCCTTCTTCTTAGAGACCATCGTAATGCATTTTCTTACAGTGGATGCTCTGAACTTTGATTAATATTTCCAGGTTTGGCGATTCAATGGCAGTGAGAAAACAGCGGTTCCTGCAGAAGACGTAGGCAAGTTTTACAGCGGGGATTGCTACGTCGTGCTCTACACGTACCATCCCCATGAAAGAAAGGAAGATTTCTATTTGTGTAGTTGGATTGGAAAAAACAGCATTCAGGTACATTTCTTCTTGATAAATACATAATTGAAATGATGTGCACTCGGTGAGAGCATCGATCAATAATATTTTCGATCAATAATATTTTCGATCAACTTTCCAATTTTTAGGAGGAAGCAGAGGCAGCTAATAAATTGTGCAATACAATGTATAGCAATCTGAAAGGGAGGCCAGTTCAGGTAGTAACATTCTTCATACTTTCATTACATTAGACGCTACGAATTGCAATACAAAACAAGTAATATTTTTCTCAGGGTCGGATATATCAAGGGAAAGAGCCACCTCAATTTATTGCAATCTTTCGGCCTATGTTGATCCTTAAGGTGCCTTTGTATTCATGTAAAAATAGAAGCCGAATGTCGAACATTTCTTTGACAGCTTTAAATTCTTTGTTAGGGTGGAACGGGCTCTGGTTATAAGACTTATATATTGGAAAAAGGTGTAAGTGACGAAACCTACACAGGCGATGGCGTTGCACTCTTCCGCTTATCAGGAACTTCTCCCCACAATTACAAAGCTGTTCAAGTTGATGCAGTATGCTCATTGCCATTGTTGTTCTGAAGCTATTTCCTTTCATGGTTCATGTGAACTTGTGATTGGATCAATTTTATCTCCTTTATTGAATCAACATTCTGTTGTCTTGTTAGACGGCCACATCATTGAACTCGAATGATTGCTTTCTGCTTCAATCTGGAACAACAGTTTTCAGTTGGATAGGGAATCAAAGCACCGTCGAGCAGCAGCAATTAGCAGCCAAGGTTGCAGAGTTTCTGAAGGTATGTGTTCAAAAATAATCTCCAAGATTATGCAACAATATTAAACTACCAAGCATGACGCGTTAAAGTACGTCTTGTGTGCACTTTCTTTTCCAAACTCCTTATTTTTTGGTTCTTGTTAAGTCAAAACTTTTACAAATCTTGAAGTTCTGCATTCTTTGATAAGCAGATTTGATGAAGGAATTAATTATATAAAAGAATGTTATCGAGCTGTGGGGGCTCTATCTCATTCGGTTTAAGAATGTTATCGAGCTGCTTCTTGTTGCATTTTAAATTTGTATCACAGATGTTGCACTTTCTGTATAAAACCATATTTCTATGATATCATCTTTGCTGTAATTTGATTCCAATTTCTTCACGAACCCAGCCTGGATCACCGGTCAAACACACTAAAGAAGGAACTGAAAGCTCGATCTTTTGGGGCGCCCTTGGAGGGAAAAAACCTTACACCAGCAAGAAGACGGCGCCTGAGCCCCCGAGGGATCCTCACTTGTTTGCTTTCTCCATTCATAAAGGTAGAAATATTTCTGATGCATTTTTTCGATGTTTTGAACACAGCAATGTTTTGGTATTCTAACTGATTCTCTTTTGATGCACATGCTGGCATATCAAATCCAGGAAAATTCGAGGTACGACCTGCCAAAAAACCAAAAAAAGAAAAAAATTCTTGAGAAGTTTCTTATAGCAACTCATGCATTAAAAGTTCTTGCATTTTCTCACCAGCTTGAAGAAATATACAAATTCTCTCAAGATGATCTGTTAACCGAGGATATGTTGATACTCGACACGCACGCTGAAGTGTATGTTTGGGTCGGTTTTTTAGTGGACCCGAAAGACAAGCAAAGTGCTTTCGAATACGGAGAGGTAGTGAATGTGTTATATTTGCAGTTGGCAAAGTTGTTTCTTTCAATCCCTCCTCTATTGACTGCTGAAACTCATCTCAGAAATACATAGAAATCGCTGCTTCGCTCGAGGGGTTGGCCCCAAATGTTCCACTTTACAAAGTCGCCGAAGGAAACGAGCCATGCTTCTTCACTACATATTTCTCATGGGATCCAGCAAAAGCAAATGTATGTTATACACATACCTACTTTTCTCCCTCTTTCTCTGCTTATGCATATATACGAAGCCGTCGATGTGGACTAACAGTTTACTTACTTCTTTCCCTAAAACAGACCCATGGAAACTCATTCCAAAAGAAGATTGTGCAAATCTTTGGCGTTGGTCATGAGGTAAATACAAGCAAGAGCTATACATCTTCATTTCATTTTCTCATTCTTGAATTTGTTCAATTTTGTATTGATATTCTGCGTATCTAAACATCAACCCTTTGAAAAGCTTTCGACGGCAAAGGTTTGAGTTTCATCCACTTGCTCTAACCTATGTGCCAATCAGGATAAATCCAATCCATCGAATAACGGGGGACCAACTCAAAGAGCTTCAGCTTTGGCAGCTCTGAACTCCGCATTCAACTCAACTCCTTCTCCAAAATCCGTTATCGCTCCTAGAGCAGGAGGCGGTCAAGGGTCGCAGAGAGCTGCTGCCGTGGCTGCTTTATCTTCCGTTTTGACCGCTGAGACCGAGTCTTCATCTCCTGTTCGAAGAATCAGAAGCCCTCACGCTGAGGCTAGCCCGACCGGTATCTCAAAAATGCCATTGAGACTTAAAAAATTGCGAGTTTTAGACATAAGCTCAAGCAATCCTTTCTGAACTCTTTATTTCCATATTATCGCGATAAATTTTTCAGCTCGAACTCCAAGGAAGAGCGTAGAATTCTTTACTCCTACTGCTGCTCCTGAACCAGAAGAGTTTAAGGAAACAGAGCCAAAGACAAATGAAGAGGCAAATGAGGAAGGGGGGGAAAACGAGCAAGACGACGTGCAGGGCACGTATACATACGAGCAGTTGAGGTCGAAATCTGAGAATCCGGTCACAGGGATCAACACCCAAAAACGAGAGGTTGAGAACGCGATCATCGTTGAATGTGATCATACTAATAAGACTGATCTCTACTATTTATGACATTGAATTGTATGATCTGTTTTCAGGCTTATCTCTCGGAGGAAGAGTTCCAGTCAGTGTTTGAAATGAGCAAAGAAGCCTTCTACCGAAACCCGAAATGGAAGCAAGACCTCCTCAAAAAGAAAGTTGATCTCTTCTAGAATGGCTCCGGCAGTTTCAGTTCCTCATATTTAGTGCGCGCCGTGCTGCAGATTGATCTGCAATGGTTTTGTTTTTGGGTTTTCTGTTCAAGTATCATCTTCTGCTTTACTTAATTTGGCTGATTTTTTTTTTTTTTA
>AYJT01111370.1:0-11351 GCA_001278415.1 Ocimum tenuiflorum
AATTTTAGTCTGTCAGTTTGACCTGATATTAAAGATATCCTACTAGAACTTAGTGACAGTATTGAATACTGCATAAACTTTTTTCCCTAGCAAGAAGAAAATATTGTGTAACAACAAAATAACTAATAAATCAATATTACTCTATAATTACCACTTGAAAGGATAAACATATATTGATTTGAAAGGGTATAAAGTTTAATATAACTTACAGGGAACAGTTGAACAATAACCCAAGTAAAGAAGAGTGGCCCAAGGAGGGAGGAGAAATCCAGCCTGAGTTTTGTTTCAGGTTTCGGCATTTCTTTAACAAACTCAAAAAGCAATTTTGTAGCTGGTCCAAGAAGAAACTGGAGATATGCATTTGATGCCTGTATTGCATACACTAGATTAGCTAGCACCCATTAATTTAGTAGCACTATAAATCAAAACGTGATCTAAAAAAATTAACAATTCCAACAAATGACATATGGAGATTATCGTAGGACACACATCCACAAAAAAGTGGTAGCTGTAAAGATAAAACAAAATTTTTGTAAATAGGGGTAGAGTCAAGGGAATCCAAGAGAAATAAACTCTTGAATAGAAACGATTACAGAACTGAATTTAAAGAAAAACAAGTAAACTAAGAACATCACTGAAGTTTTCTTTTTTGTTCTTTTGCTTTTGCTGTCACTTTGGGAGGTGGAGGGGAGAGCAAATCAAGTTATGCAATGTAAGAAAAGGCAGAATTTAGATACCAAATTTATTGAACGGGGCACCCTCGTCAAAGCAAGAGGCTGATTGCCTGTGTCATTCTTGTATGTAGAATTGTACCATATAGTAACATTGTATAGATTCTCATTTGAATTAACAAAATCGTAGGCTGCAAAACAAAGTAGCAAAGAACATGGTAATTTGCATAAATATGGTGACATTATTGCATAAAGTTGCAATGTTATATGGACCTGCTACAATCTCATTGATTTGTCTCTCTGGGTTCCCTTTACGATAACCCTTATACAGCTCATCATTTATCTCTGAAGAACTATTGCGCCATAAATGCAATCCTTGAACACAACGTACATCTGAGTTTAACAGTTAACAGAAAATGAGTTCAGAGAAACCAAGTTCTTAATTCATGCCTATCTAAGGTCTCAAGATCATAAAAAAGAAAGTAAAACTATCATATTCACATAACATTTGTTGTCGTATAAAGTAAAATAATATATTTTGGGTGATGAATGAGTTCATAAAAGCTACCTTGCTGTACTGTAACAGAACCTAATTGGACAGGAACAGAAAATTGAGAGTTTGATGCACATTGAGGTTGAAGAAAATCAACAGGAATGTTCGAAGAAAATGCTGGGTCAATAAAATTGGTATACTGAGTCCTTGTTTCTGAACCCTGAAACACCAAAATTCTATACATTAATCATCAAGTAATAATAAGCTACTAAACCAACTCTAGCAATGAAGTATGCCTTCATCATTAGCAAAAGAACTAAAAATTATCATGGAAATGTAAAAAGAAATAAGACTAACCAATGCATTATCCGCTAAGCTGTACAGAATATCAGAGGAATTTATATATAATGGTCTCGAGAACATGTTTCCCGCCACACCTATCAAATTACAAGAGAAGTATTCAGATTTCAAACATGCTCTTGATACACACAAGAATTAGATACTTCTACGCATCAAGAATCGATGAGATGAAGTGGGACTTACTCTGTCCCAATGTTTGGTTATTCCCTGTAATAAGCATAGTTACTGGACAGGAACCAGTTCTCTTGCACGAATTGTTAGCCAAGTCACCATATGAAGTAAAATCAGTTCTCACCGCATGAAACTGCTGCATAGGTATCTGTAATAATGGAGGCCATTCTGGAGGATGAGGAATGGGACAGGTGAACACTTGGTCCAAAGTCGAGTATTCAATCCCACATCTTCTTTCACATTGGCCATTTCCATCGGTATCAACACAAGTGCAGCCACACCTGTTTGAGGGCTTATCTAACTCATTGTCCACCAAATTTTGGATGAGAACAAGCAACAAGCAGAGGAAGACTGGGGATAGAACTAGTCGAACATTTGTTTTGATACTTCGTTTCTACAAAGGGGAAATATAATAGTGAAATCAGTTTAGAATACTATTTCTACCTTCCGATAAACAAGACCAAAGTTCACAATTTTAATGCGTTAGTTTTTAAGAATGTTAAATTTTAACCTTGAACTAATAAGACCAATAACAATCAAATAAACATATTTCAAATATAAAACACTAAATCATCACGCATTCTGAGTTGCCAAGGTTCTAACTACAATCTGAGTCTCAGTGCCAACGTGTTATGATGAGAAAATTTCATGTATCAACTGATCAGATTGGACCATACCTAGCACAAGATTTAACTTCAAGAATAGATATGTTAATCACATAAGGAATAAAAGAATGATCATCGTCATAGAAATCAGCATAAGTTCAAATCACATAGAAACTGTTGCACCAGAAAGAAAAGCTTCACAGTGTTATCTCCCACAGTAGGACAAACTTTTAATTCCTCTCAGAAAATCGTATACAATCAAAAAGCCAACTCTACCTGCATTTGTGATACAGCAGTGAGGTAAACGTATTAATAACCCACAAAAGTAAGAAATAATCAATGTCACGTCAATGCTAAAAATGATTAAAAAAGGTCCACGATTTGATGCTGAGCTGAAATACTTCATACTGAAAGGAAAAGGGACTCGCCTGAAACGTCAAATTCTTCCTCAGCAACGCATTGGCTTGAGTCCAAAAACTCGACGGCGAATCCGCCATTTGTCGAATAATCAACTTGTGCGATCAAAAGAATCCTGTTTCATCCCTAATTACTCAGCAGAATCTGCATTCTCAGAATTTTTAGAGAGCTTATATATGGGGGTTTAGTGTCGCCGTTGGCAGTCGTCTTATATATGAAATTGTCTGAATCAACGGAAAGATTCACACAGCCGTAAATGACGAAACTACCCTTAGTCAGAATGGAATTCGGCGGAATTTATTTGTGATGTAATGACTATAAAGCCCCTCACGCGTTTTTTTCTTTCAACGAAGACTAGAGATGCTGCACAAATTACTTGCTTCATTTGTATTCATTAATTCATTTTCAACTTTATTAATCCATTCCATGCTACCCAACATTATAGATAGCATCATCCCTTTATTCAACATGCTTTGAATCCACTCTTGTAACATTACACACTATTCCGTTTATCATTTATCCCATTGAGAGAGGTATGAAAATATGATAAATTATTTGTTTCTATTTTCTTTCATTTTTATACTACGCAAAATCTTGAAGATGCAACATTTGCTTTTATTTTCAATTTCTCTTTTAACTTTTCCAAAATTCTATAAATATAAAAGCGTATTTTCGACGTAGAGAGAGTATGTTAACCACATAATCATTCATCTTGTCATATTAACCACATATTCAAATCGATAACATAATCAAGCAACACATTTTCAATTTCGATCATATAAACATGACCATTAAATCTTTTGTCATATAATCATTGTATTTACAATAATAAAATAACAATACAATGGGCAGAGCCGAGCTATTCATGAGTTACTCGAATTTTGAATTTTATTAATTATAGAGGTAAATTTGACCTTGACACCATTGATTTCTGAGCATCTTCGTGAAGTTAGAATCGAAAATATAAAAATATTAATATTATAAAACTTATGTGGTGCTTTAATTAGTAGTAGATTAAATATTATATAATTAAAACATACAAAAAAATTATAAAGTTTGTTCTAACTCAATTAAGCCTATGAGTCTCAAGTATTCGACAATAAAAACTAAAATTTAATTTGATAAATAATATGTTGATTTTATTTGATTACACTCATACACACACTAAAAATAAAAGAAAATTAAAGCCCAAGGTTTTGTACATTATTGCATTAGCAATTCATTTAGCATGATCAAAATTCACAATTGAGATTTAATTCATTATGTTAATTACAAATTATAGTGATTAGATATATATCTTGCTGTCCTCTTAGTTGCAACCTGTGTAAGCAGCGTGAGACCATACATTAATAGCCTCCACAATTCTCACCGAGTAAGTTTTATCATGTCCAAACCTAAAAAATAACACTGAGATTGACGCGATATATATATTTTAATAATCCTATAAGTGAAATGAATCGTACAATATACATGCTAATGGCATCCTTAATGACCACATATTTTCTCCATTGAATGGTGGCACGAAACTATTATATCTCGTGATCATATAAATATACACAATATCATGTCCTTCTTATCTTATTGCGATATTAATAAAGTATATAAAAGTCAAACGCGATTAAAATAATTCCATGTAAAGCGAATAATATTCTCTTTATTATATCTCTTTTTCGTTTGGTTCTAGCTAATTATTAATTCAAACTTTATAACTTAGGCATCCTTATTTGGTGACTGGTAAGAGGAGAATCTTCAAAACACACGTGCGCACATAAAATCAGCTATAGTTATTAACTTGTTATGCAATTTCATTGGCGTAATTATTAATTAGGCGGTACTGGTATGCTTGTGTACAAAACAATTTCTTCATGTCAAAGATTCTGTTGTGCAATTATCCTCAACCACCACGATTTGGTCAAACTTCATAACTCATTAAATCACCATCTAAATTTTATATTTTATTTGGATTTGATTCTTGTGTAATTTTAAGTTTCTTCAACTTTGTGCATGTAGTTTGGGACACTAAAACTTTGAACCTGTAAAATATTTGAATTGTATCCTTTTCATTCAACTAATTTAATTATATGTGTTGGTAAAAATATTTCTCAACCAAATGTTTAACGATCACCAACGGTGAGTGACTTAGATTTTGACAGCTGATAAAAATTAAAGGCCAGATGTAAATTTCACTGAATAAACATGAGAAAGTATATTTTAGTGTTCCATTAATCTTTTAAATTCGTAATAATTATTATATAACTTTTTCTCATCTAACAAATTAATATCCAAAAGCTTTGAAAATTTCAACAATTGACGTGTAACCTTTTCTCACCTGACCAGATTATGTTACAAAAAAGTTATCGAAATCATTTTGGAAAATATAACATTATTAAAATTTCAAAATTTATCAACGCATTCAATACAAAATTGATACCACAATTGTTACAAATCACAAAACATCAAGAAGGTGGGATGTTTTCATGTTGAAACTTCAAACCAATTTGCATGTTATTTCTCACATTGGTTAAACCTTAGACACACATACTTATGTTCGAAATTTGTGAATCTTATCGTATATATGCATAAAATTTTAAGTTCAAGAGATCTGATCCAATTAACGGCCAGTAAAGGCCGGGAGTCGCCTAACAAATGCACAACTAAACATTCGACCCATACTTGCACGTCCTTATTTATTTTTGTATTATATTTGGAGGAAATTTCGTCTAACTATATTTGGATGCTGAAATATATTTGACAAAGTAGGCCATCAAAGTAATTTCGATCTCAATTAAAATCTACCGGCCATGGAACGCAGATATCTTTACCATTAAAACACATTGTTTTGTGTTATTTTATAAAATAATTGCATTTGAGGTCCTCACATATAATCTATCTATGCTTATTAAAAAGTGTGAATATTTTATCCCTCTCTAAAACATTATTTCAAGGATGATAATCCAATTATATATTTCTTGTTTTAATACTATTCATCATATAAATTTGTAATTATATATAACCTAATTAACTACAATATATAACTTATATTTAATTATTTTAATATAAGCTATATATTTTTATTGTAGGTACATCCAATAAATTAGATTCAAAACTAAAAAACTTGAACACACACAAGACCCTTTGCGTGCTTCCCACCCTTTTCCCTAATATTTATGCACCTAAATGTAGTTATTATTTTATAAGTAGAATCAATTCTCATTTTAATATAGGCTTCTCCGAGTTAATTATTCTTATTTCGCTTGTCATAGAGGCAGAAACCATTTTTCGAAGGACACTAGAAACCATCCATTTTCCCCTCCTACTAGGGTGGACTAATGATAGAGTGCCAAAGTGGTAAATTCGTGACATGAAAATGAAAGTTCATGAATTTAAATTTAACTGATCTCTTAGATTGATATTGTTTGATAGTCGCCAAGGATATATTTGTAAGTTGACAAAAGAACGTTGATGAAGTTAACATTTCAATAATTAATGATATGAAATACATTGGGAAATTCCCAAACAGAAGACCTATCAAGGAGGTTAACTGTCAAATTCATGGCCAATAAGAGCGTGTCTTTTTTTCTTTGTCAACTCAATTTTTAATAGGATCTTTATTGGTTGAAAATGTCGACCACAAATCAAGAAACAGCCACGATCATTCACAGATTAAAGTTTCAAGGTGCCAACGGTAGTTTTTCTTTTCTTTCCTTATTTTGAGCAGCGATACAGGTAGTGGAGACCAAATCCTTATAAAATATCTTCACACATGACCGTCCAAAGAGAAAAATTATATGTTTTAAGGTGTTATATATGACTTCTTTTAAGTATAAAATGTGTTTTTTTCTAGAGACACAAAATCAAAGCTACATGTGGGAATAGGGATGTCAATATTGTCCAAACTGCTCAAGCAAAATAGTGGATTAGGGTCGAAAAGTTATGGCCCCAAAAAAAAATTTAACTGAACGTGTTGGACACGTCAGGTTGGCAGGCGAAACGGGCTGAGCTCGTCATGTCCAAATTAATATCAAAGATATAAAAGAAGCTAAATTTCTTTCCGGTGAACGTTTAGAGATCAAGTTTTAAGAGAATAATCAAAAATAGAAATTTGATTTAAATCAAATCAAATTGCATATGAATTTAGTTTATCAATATGATTACATAAAATTTGTGATTGCATGAAGAAATAAATAATTTTCCAGCCATATATATTCTTTGGCTACTTGTTGGGCAGAAAGGTCAAATATTCATTATCTATTTTATCCTTCTCATTAATATTCTTCCTCCTAAATTTTGTATCCCAAAATGTGAAGAAGGTAATTGAATCATATCTGTATCAGTTTCCCGGTTACGAACTAGCACGAAAGCTTATCTTCTGAATTAATTTTTCTTTTTCTTCAATTGTTTTGATGACCTCATGATCTTACTTGTTCTTTTACATACATTTAAAATTCTATAACTGAAAATTTTGCGAATCAAATGGGATTAAACTAAGCACAGTGAAATTGGACAAGTTACGTTGTCCAAACCTGCACCGCCAATTTTTGCTTGCATAGCAAGTACAAGCGGCCATTTTATTGATTTTTTATAAGGGTGACCACTGTCACCCATGCACTATGATAATTAAATAATAATGGAGAGCAATATCCCTAATGTCCAAAATGCCCTTCACCAGATAAAACTAAATTGACCAAACTGCCATTTGAAAGCAACTTTAAGATATTCCTTGGCCTTCAGTTCACTCATCCTCAACATATTCTTGTATTATATTCAGACAATCCAAACATTTAAGAACATGAATGTTATCTAATTTAATTTTATTGAAATTTTCAAACATTCGACATTTATACGATGTCATATATAATTTAGTTCGTAAATGCAATTTAGCATCTACTATATGCAACAATTCTTTTTTTTTTTTGGTGTGTGTGTGTGAAAAAGAAATTTCTTATTGACAGGTAAAATACACTTATTTGACAAGCATAAGGAAAAATGTGGGTGAGGTGAAGGAAAACAATGTGCATCCAGTATATGTACACAAAATAAGTAGCCAATAGAATTAACTATATATAGAAAAATATATAGGTGAGGTAAAATAAAAAGCTAGAAAAAAATATAATTGAGTTAAATAACAATCTCCACACAACTCTAACATGTAATTATTGTATACATCGTCTTGGTATTCTTGATATTCTTTTCCGGGATGATTTATATTAATCTCTATGTTAAGTTGGATGAAATTAATGATCATGAAGTTGGTGAAAATTATTAGTGCATTTGCATCTGTCGATATTTAGCGTAAAACCAAATAAACATAATATTTTGGAAATTGATCGCGGAATTTGATCTGCGTAATTTCCACGAAAATCAAATTCGAACTCAAATTTTATCGAAGTTCCGGGGGTAAAACTGTAAGCACGCCCATACGGCCCCGCGCCTTTTAACCTCCAATACTCTTCAGCATATAAATTCCTTTCATATTCATCAAAATCAACAACCAGAAAAATCCTAAAAGCTTCCATAAATGGAGTTGCAGAGTGGATTTCCACTGCTACGCCAGCAGTTCAAAGCTCTATTTTTAAAAAATTTGCTGCTCGCATGGCGGAACAAGCGCTCCACTTTCCTCCAGCTCTTCTCCTCGCTCTTCTTCATCGCGCTTATTTTCTTCATACAGGAAGCCATTGAATCGCGCTTCGCTTCTTCCGCGTCGTTTAAAAGCAATGTCGATCCGAAGCCGCTGGTGTCGCCGCCAATTCCTCCATGTGAGGATAAGTACTACACCGAACTACCGTGCTTTGACTTCGTGTGGAGTGGAAATGGCAGTGCGAGGATTCGAGAAATCGTGCGGAGGATTAGTGCTAATAATCCTGGCAGGCCTATTCCTGATGAAAAGGTCGACTTACTTTTTTGTAATTGTCATAAATTTTGGTTTTATTTTTTCACTGGTTTATGAGTTTTCTCAGTTTATTTGTTTATTGATTATTTCTGGTTGCGCTCCTGTTCTGTTAATGTAATAGGTCTTTATCATTTGATTGGTTAAACTGCAGATTGCTTTACGTTGTTATTTCTGTTGTGTTAATGAATTTTGGTTTTTGCTGTACTGCAGTCTTGTGAACTTCTGATTCTGAAGAAAATATAATTCAATATGAGTGGATTAAGTTGTTTTCAGATTCAGGTTTATATGGATCACCCTATGTGACACAGTTACATTTCAATCAAATGTTGTTGGTCCATATGGTTAATGACGAAAGGTCTTGAATACCAATTTTATTGTTGTTTCTTATAGTGTCTGATTATATTAAGCCTGCATTTTTAAGAGTTTTGCCTATTTTAAAATTATGCTGTTGCAACTATGAATAAGAACTAGTCTATATATCTTGCTTGAGTCAGGTTAGAGAATTTAGAACACCAGATGAAACAGACGAATGGCTTGCCAGCAATCCCATGAAATGCTCTGGTGCTCTCCATTTCATAGACAGAAATGCTACTGTAATTAGCTACGGTATACAGACGAATTCTACTCCAGTTGCTAAGCGAGGAAATTTTGAAGATCCAACATTCAAATTTCAAATTCCTCTTCAACTTGCTGCAGAGAGGGAAATTGCTAGATCTCTACTGGGAGGTACGACGCCTATACATTCATTCAATCATTATATCAAATATGTAAAATTCTATTCCATCTTGACCTGAAATGTATCCTTTGATATCTGACTACAAACATTTCAGATGCCAGCTTTAGTTGGGTTGTCAGTCTCAAGGAATTCGCACACCCTGCACTTGATATCTTTTCTGCTGTGCAGAGAGCAGGACCTACCTTCTTCCTGGCTATTGCCATGTTTTCTTTTGTGTTCCAAATTAGCGCTTTGATAACAGAGAAAGAACTTAAACTTCGGCAGGTTTCAGCTTTTGCATTTTCAGCTAAGAAACAAAATTGAATTATGAGAGTTGGACAGCATGGAAACTAATCCTGTTCTTTTCATTAACAGGCAATGACAATGATGGGTCTTTATGATGCTGCATATTGGTTATCATGGCTCACATGGGAGGGAATACTCGCCTTTATTTCTTCCCTTATAACAGTACTTTTTGGGATGATTTTCCAATTTGATTTCTTTTTAAACAACAGTTTTGCAGTTGTCTTCCTCTTGTTTTTCCTCTTCCAATTGTGTATGGTAGGTTTCTTCATCCCAGCATGAAACTTGCAATATTCTTATCTTTTCCAAAGTATTGACTCGATGCGAATGCATAAAGAGGTTGTGATTGCCAGGTTTTTGTTGTTTTATTTGCCAGGTTGCTTTCGCCTTTATGCTGTCTGCTTTTATTAGCAAGTCATCTTCTTCCACAACTGTGGGATATTTCGTCTTTATCATTGGTTTTTTGACTCAGGTTTGTAATTATGATGAGATGTTTTTGCTTGGAATACTAAAGAGATTGTTTCCCTTAATAACAGAGATATGTCAATTCTTTTCCAGCTTGTCACGACATTTGGGTTTCCATACAGTCAGGACTTCTCAAAAACCTACCGAATTGTGTGGTCATTTTTCCCACCTAATCTCTTTGCAGCAGGTTTGAATTTGCTTGCACAGGCTACTGAAACTCCTCAAGACCCTGGTGTCAGCTGGAAAGGGAGGTCGAGATGTGCACCCAATGATGATGAATGCGTCATAACAATAGTATGTACAATTTTCAGTATGTATTAATTCTATACCTTGTCAAATTTTTGTTTGAACGAGAGCAAAGTCTTTATTCTTATAAAAACTTATTGGACATTGGAATTTGAAGCCGTTATACTGATACCACTGAATTATTTCCTGAAATTTCTGTCTATTATCAGAACAATATTTACATATGGCTTATATGGACTTCCTGTCTGTGGTTCGTTCTGGCCATCTACTTGGATAATATATTTCCAAATGCATCTGGTGTAAGAAAACCAGTTCTCTACTTCCTAGATCCTGGGTACTGGACTGGGAAGGGTGGAAACAAATCACAAGGTACACAATAGGAATGGTTTTCTGTTGGTTAACTTGAGTTTTGTTTGGTTGCTGAGATTTTCGACACCATTTTTCTATTTCAGATGGAAGTGTTTGCAGTTGTATGAGTTCAATTCCACCTTTGGAAAATATTCATCCAGATGATGAAGATGTACAAGAAGAAGAAAACATAGTGAAGCAGCAAGCTGCAGGAGCCAATGTCGACTCAAAAATTGCAGTTCAAATACGCGGTCTTGTGAAAACTTATGCTGGAGCAACAAAGATTGGTTGCTGCAGGTGCAAAAGGACCTCTCCATACCATGCCCTTAAGGTCATGTCAATCACATTTGATGTGTCTGTTAACAGTAGCTTATCAATTGGGAATATAATTATGGGAGAGGAGTTTCTATGCTGGCAGCCCAATTAAAATAGTGATAGTGGTGATAGCTAGTTCAATACTCAACTCTATTGTTTTGATTATTGAGCTGTAGCTAAGAGAAAGGAGCTGTATGGCCGTGCTTTGATTCATGTTTTAACAAAGAATGGGAAATACACAAAATATGAATGGATGTAAGCAAAAACTGAATATTAAAACTACTGTTTGCCTGTGAAGGAAGACATGTAGGCTGGCTCACTCATCTGTTGATTAATAAAGATCTAAGAATCT
>AYJT01111391.1:0-12176 GCA_001278415.1 Ocimum tenuiflorum
AAAAGAGAACATGCTATTGTAGGATCGAATATTTTCTAAAAAATATTTACTCTTTTCATCATTTCCAAACATTAGATCCTCCAACACTCTCGGAGGTTTTTTCATTTCTTCAAGCTTGATGTTACCCTTTGCACAACAACTGATATATATGGGATCTTTTGCATTGTAACGCTTACATATGCGCTTATTATACCAAAAGAAAGCCCCACAATATTTGCATGCATGAACTGGATCACCAATATCCCAATATTTTACTGCATAAAAATTATAACATAAAACATATGTAATTTATCATTGCTTAAATTACAGTAAAAAATCCTTTTTTTACATATGTTAAATCAAATAAGAGTTTACTTCAATAAACATACCACTTGATACCACTTGGTTCAACAGTAAATTGTTGAGCGATACTGGATGCAACTATGTTATCATTGCATAATGGAGTGGCTATTTGACATTTTCTTTTTAACCTATTTAAAATTTATCTTTATTTTCTCTCGTCAACTAAAAAATTATAAATAAATAATTTTACAATATATATCTATATATATATATATTTATGATAGTTCACTTTTTCAAAATAAGGTTCAAGCGGAGTTAAGTAAAATTATAAAATAGTGATTATTTGGGCTAATTATGAGAACTCAAAAAGGTTGTGGTCCAAAGAAAGGAAAACGATAGTTGAGGGACTGGAGTGCAATCATGCAACCCTTTTTAAGTGTTTAAATAAATGTCGATGAAATACAAATACAAAGAAAGTAGAATTTCGCGGTTGTTATTCAAATCTGGAGCGTCTCCTCAAATGCTGCTGAGTTGAATTTGTCGGGAAGGTAATGAGGGAGAAACAGCCAACATGGAGTTCTCTTTTCTGTCTCTCAGTTTCGCTGTTTTTTAAATTTACTTTTTTCTAATTCAATCCCGTGTTGATAGGGTTTACAGTGAGTGGTTTTGGATTTGTTTTCTGGTGCTGTAAATTAAATTCGTCAAGCATCTCACACAACACACAGTTAATGCACTCCAACTGTTCGATGGAAGTCCCGAAAGACCAATTGTCCATTCTCCTGGATCACGGCCTCTACTCTTCCGCTCAAATTCTGGTACAGTTTTCGGTATTTTGGAATCTATCACTGAAATTTTGAGCTCACATTCTCGCTTATTAGACTTGTTATTCGTGCTGTTCCTTAATCATTAGCTTTTAATGACAAGATAACATTTCTTGTTGCTTGAACTAGGGCTGTTTTTCTGTAACATCGACGTTGATAAATCCTGAGACGAGCCCTCACCTTAAAGCTGAAAACTTGGTAGTTTTGCGATTTCTGTTGTTGTTTTGGTTCCATATTTTTTGAAGTGGGGAGAATTTATTTTGTTAATGGCTGTTTTGTGACAGGTACTTTTTGGTGATTCCCTCTTCCGTGAAAAGGAGTATCGAAGGGCAATTGTAAGATTATGCTTATGTTGAGCTTATTGTTATCTTGCTCTGGGCTATGAGCATTACTCGTGCAATTTCAAAAATTAACATCCTGCAGACAGTATATATGCAAATTGCAGGTGTTGTTTGATTTCATTTGCAAGAGTGTAATTTATAAATGGAAAGACTACTGTTCTGCAAGAGTGTACTTTATAAATGGAAAGCTACTGTTTTAAGTTTGAGATGACATGGCCTCTGATTGTGAATTATAAGTGAAGAACATGATATGATTGGTTGTATGTTAGCAGCCTGAGTCCGGACTATGGGTTTTGGATAACAATAGGGTTATCATTCTTCGGACTTTTGTCTGTTAGCCTTCAAGTCCAATTGAGTATTTTGGAGCTTCTAAGTGGGTAACATGCAGGTGAAGTGAATGCTGTTGGTTTTCCCAATTTTGATGTCAGTGTGCGCTATTGATGCTCTTACGGCATCATCTTTTGGGAACTAAGCATCTAGAGTTGCCTGGTCGCAATGCCTACAAATAGCATCATCTATGATGCCAAAAACTTCTAAAGGAATTTGATTCTGTACCTTATTTTTTTAAGCTCCTTTATTTCTTTATATATACTATGCAAAATGTCACATAGTTAGGGTACTGATTGTCGGTTGTTGCATTACCATCTAAGTTTCTTGGTTCTTTTCAACAGCAAATATATAAACAAGCATTGCAGTATCACAAAACACTTCCAAAACAAAGTACAATAGCTACTCCAACAACTAGGAGCACATTATCAACATCAAATAGATCTTCTTCTCCAAATTCTGGTAACACATCAGCAATAAATGAAAATGAGGTATTTATTTCATAAATTTTTTGAACTTCCTTTAGTTTTCTAAAACTGATTTGGCTTTGCATCATTTTTGTTTATTTCAATGCAGGTGAAATTCAAGATTGCAACATGTCATAGCTCCCTTGGTGAGAACAGAGCTGCTCTTGCTGAGGTTTGTACATGCTCTTTCTTATACAAGTTAGTTATGTTTGCAATGTTAACATATTACCCTTTTGACCTTCGCTGTGTACTTTCTTATATTGATGATGGTGCATTATAACTGCATCTAGCTTCAGTTTTTTCTGTAGCTTGAATTTATGCAACTCTAGCAGAAATGATATTTTAACATCGCATAATTTGAATCAACAGATCGAGGGAATCCCGAGCAAGTCAAGAAATCTAGAGATGAATCTTATGATGGCAAAGCTTTATCGAAATTCTAGGCATACTCGAGCTGCAATTGGATGTTTTAAGGAGTGTTTGAGGTCTGCTACATTATTATGCTAGTTTTAATCTCAGTGCTAAAAAATGCTTGTAGTGGAGATGTTCAACCGTCTTAAAAGACAATACTAAATACTAATCGACACATTTATTTATGATTATCCTTTGAAAATTGAGGCTTCTGGTTTTCAAAGTCATTATGGATCAACGTTTATACTTGCCTCTTTTATGTCATATTAGAAATTCGATGATGTGTGAAAGGTTAAACTTGCATATCTTTCCCCTTTTTGCAAGTGAAATGGTGATATGTACCTGCTGAGATTGTTTGCATGCAACTTCTGGTCATGAACTTATTGGAGAGAATTCGGTGAACACTACCAGTAATTTTTATAATTGATGTCACAGGAATTGTCCATACATTTTTGAGGCTATCATAGCTTTGGCTGAATTAGGTGTTTCCGCAAAGGATATTCTTTCCGTGTTTCCTCAGGTTTGCTCAAGATATTTGTGGTCTTTATATTTGATTCCTTCTTAAGATTGTTTCCTGTTTCGAGGATTCTGTATTTTCCAGTTAATGATTGTGCTGGTACTTACTAGACATTTGGTACACAACTTCTTTGCTTTGCAAGTTAAATCTGTTTTGCTGTGATCTGAGACTGAGGCTAGCCAGCTCAGGGTCTTTAATAGAAGTACTTTCTGCTCTGATAATTACCTTCCTTCCATGTCAACATTCTTACTGCTTTGTTCCAACTTCAAGGGAAAATATGTTCAAGTATCCACCATGTTTAACAAGCTAATGGTTCGCCTTAATAGGGGTTTTTCCTTCAGGGTTTCAATTTTGTTGAGGATGAAACAGAATCGTTAATAAATTTAAGACCCACTTACTAGCCTTGTTAGAGCTAGATGTATCAGAATTTTGAAAAAATATTATTCAGATGGTGTCAGTAAGCTATTCTCTTAATTTTCTATCTTTTTTATTTAAATTTCAGAATTCAGATACCAATGAGCATCATGATTAAGTAGAAATCGATATAACTCTGCAATGTGTTCTCTTTATATGCATAGAAGCTTCTAACATTACTTGTTGTTCTAGCAAAATTTCTATGTTTATTTAACACTTCAATTTAATTTTTGTATCCCAGACACCAAGTAGAAGTGGAAGACCTCCTTTCGATCATTTTGATTCAGGTCGCTGGTTGCCAGTAAGTTGTTTTGACTTTGGAGATACTTTAAAACCTTAAACGTATATCGATAATCTGTTTTTATTAAATAACCCTTTTGAATCCATTAAATTACGATGTTTATTTCTTATCACAGACAGTACTCTTTCTTATGACATTATTATTATGACGGCAAGGGTGGATATTCGTGACATAAAACCACAAACATGTTCTCCAGATCTTTGATGCAATGCTTAATATTGTGTTTTCCAACAATGACGACTGCCTGGATCTTATTAATAAAAAAATGGATCTCTTTTGATGATGAAGCACTGCATTTTTCCTTTTTATTTTCTTAAAATGATAAACCTAATAGGTGGAGGGGTGTGGTTAAGAAATATCTTGACCTAAAATGATAAAGGTAACATGCCACATTACTTTGAGTTATCTCATCAGGTTACTATTTGTATTTTGGTTTCTTTTGATAATTTTTGAAGTCATTGCTGTCTTATCTTATACTTGGTTTATGGTGATACAACTTCCATATAGGAGCAGAAGTGACAATCTGACTTGTATACTTACATCCATATTTGAACCCTTAGTTACTAATGTCAGTTCGTGTGATGTTTCGTAGTTTTCTAGATCTAGTAGACCAAAGTGATGTTTTTCTTGGTTTTCCAGATTAAGTAGACCTAAGTGTCCTATGTTTATTGTGCATTTTTTAAAAAAAAGGTGTGCGGATCTAGTTGCCGAAGTGTCATGTTTATTAGCTTTCCTGATGCCCTTCATTTACCCAATTTTTATATGCTCCGTAGGTTTTGTATTCTTGCACCTGACATTTATCTCTCATGTTAATTTGTCCTGGATACTAGTGTGTTCTCTCTGCTATGTCATTCAAGATGTGCATCCTGCATGCATAGAAGACAAAATTCTGAGATTTTGTTTCCACATATCCAGATGCCTTTTGCTTGCATTTAAGAAGGGCTTGTCCTAAAATGTGGATTCACAACAATTTCCTTCAATTTTGCCTCCTATTGAACTACATGTAGCTGAGTTCGTCTCTGCATCGTAATTTTATATTATCTTCTTTTGTTACAGCGCTATGTCGAAGCACAATGTTGTATTGCTTCAAATGATTATAAAGGTCAGCTAATATGCTCTTTTCCTGATTCTCTTTTCTCTATCTCCAAATTACGAATCTATGTATGAAAAATTGGCTTTTCTCACGTGCAGAATGTATTGATGTAATGTTCATGCATGCCACACCCACACTCTATTTTTTAATATGACGCAGCTTCCTAGGAAGGCCAAACTAGTGCTTCACTGAAATATTATACTATGAGTTCATTGCTCATACAAGTTATACAATTTACATCAAGCCATACTTTGTTCAAAAGGAATGCACCATTCATCCATGCAAATTTATAAAATATTCTACAACAGCATACTATCCTTTCTTTCATTTTCACCAATTTGAGAAAACATTTTAATTTTTCTTTCTAAGCGGTTTGTTACTACGGCATCATCATTGTAATCTAGCTCATTGAAAGATGATCTAGTGGCTTAAGCAAAAAGACAAGAAAATAAACACTTCTTCTTCATGATTTCTTCTTTTGCCTCTTTCCTGGTTATCAGGTGGGCTGGAATTGTTTTCGGAACTTCTACAACGATTTCCGAACAACATTCACATATTACTCGAAATGGCCAAGGTTTGTTGAATGAGGCCTGGCAGTTTAAATATTTCCACAGTTCCATGCTGTTATGCCAAGGCATTTCTATAATTTTTAGGCGTGTGTATACTCCGTAGGGAAGCAACCCTCCAGGAAGATAGATGTATGAACGTTAACTTGATTTGTCAGTCACACATAAATCCAATACGTAGGATGATTGAGGTCTATCTCATTCACCAGCATATTGTTGGATACTGGTGAATTTAAAATTGAAAATTTGATCATCCAGTTTCCCGAGAAGTCTTGGTACACCATTATCAATTGTTGAGAAATAACTGTTGATCAATAAATGCTAGTCAGTGAATTGTTCTTTTTTGCAAAGCTAAGTGATGATAATCAATTAATTGACAAAGTAAGATATAGGAGTGATAGTTTTTCCAGTTATAAAATCAGAACGAATCCTGGTGACTTGATAATGTTATTTATTAGATGAAACTCTTAACATAATTAATTGTGCCTCTTAATGGCTAATGAGGGGCAAGTTTCCTTTAGGATGATTTTTGTTCAACTGTATTCACTGTATATGTCATGACAGCTATAGCTTGCCTCAACGCTGACAGCTTTTTAAATTGCTTTTTTTTTTTTAAATTAAGGTTAAAGCTATCATTGGAAAAAATGAAGAAGCTATTCAGGATTTTGAAACTGTAAGTAGTTAATTAATATTTGTATAACTTGCTTTCTTGATGCACAGTTAAAATTAGAAAATGACTTCTGCAGGTCCTGTCAATTGATCCATATATTGTTACGTATATGGATGAGTATGCAATGCTTCTGAAGCTCAAGTCTGATCATTCCAAGTTAAATAAGTTAGTTCATGATCTCTTGAACATTGATCCTACAAAACCTGAAGTGTTAGTGGCCTTAGCTGTTCTATGGGAAAAGAAAGATGAAAGGGGTGCTTTATCTTATGCTGAGAAGGTTTAAGTTGTTTTTGGGTTGATTTAATTTATTAGAAGAACTTTATAATCATTATTTATTTACCATAAGCAGAGCATCCGCATTGATGAAAGGCATGTAGCTGGTTACATAATGAAGGTGTGATGATATATTCCACCATCTTCCTTTTCTGCTCAATATATTTTTATCATGCATAGTTCAATATTCATGTCTTTTAGATTGTTATTAGTAGTTGCTTACTATGAATTTTGGCCCTATCCAGGGAAACCTTTTCTTGTCAATGAATCGACCAGAAGCAGCTGTCATTGCCTTTAGAGGAGCTCAGGAACTAAGGCCTGATCTCCGTTCGTATCAAGGTATGTTGATACAATTGACTGAAGTATTACATTCCCATGTTTTGTCCTAGTATATAAGTTTTAAGTTTTCTATTTACTTCAATTCTTCGAGAAAAAAAAAAAGAAGGGGCATAGTATGAACCTTCAAGAGTATTGCAGGTCTAGTTCGTTCATATCTTGCCCTTTCAAAGATGAAAGAAGCTTTATTTGCAGCAAGAGAGGCGATGAAGGCCATGCCTCAATCCCCAAAGGCTCTGAAACTAGTTGGAGATGTACATGCTAGTAACACTAGTGGAAGAGAAAAGGTATACCTGACTCATTGAATCTTATTAATTAAACCCATCACGTCAGCTGTACGAAAAATATCAAATCGTGGTTGAAATATAACTTGTTAGGTTATGGTCGAATATATTTATGCTATTAGTTTACACCATAAATGAGTTGAATCGCGTTGAAAGAGCTGTCTACGTGCTGCATTTATCAGTGCTCCCGTCTGTCATTTCGAATTACATTAGCATGCTCAAATTGATTTTAGGGATATAATTGGTTGTGTGCATCTTTATACATTTTGCAGGCGAAAAAGTTCTATGAATCTGCTTTAAGACTGGAACCAGGTTTTCTGGGAGCTGCATTGGCTTTGGCTGAACTCCATATGATGGAAGGTCGAAATGGAGAAGCGGTTTCCCTCTTGCAGCGTTATTTGAAAGATTGGGCTGATGATTCTTTGCATGTTAAGCTTGCTCAAGTATTTGCTGCCACAAATATGCTGCAAGATTCCCTTTCACATTATCAGGCAGCACTGAGGTTCTTTGTGCCCCACCTTGATGTGATACAATGCAATCTCTGTAAAGATAAGTTGAATTAACTGATGATGCCTCACATCCATATTTCAGGATAAACTCTCAAAACGAAGCTGCGAAAAAAGGACTAGAGCGCTTGGAGAAACAAATGAAGGTTTGCATCTTGTCTTTATATATTGCATGGCCTGTCTTTTAAGTTGAGCTAATTTTGCTTCCAATCTTTCTTTTCAGGGAGTGGACCCTGATGCGCCTGAAGAAGACGAGGATAATGAGGTCGATGATGGCGATGGAGACCAAGACGAGGCTGAGCTATTATGATCATATCCTCTACTTCTATTGATCGATTTTGTTTTGTTCCTGCTCCTAAGAAAAATAATGTAATGTTATGCCTTTTGCATCACCATTCAACTCAATTTACAGATGCTCGTTTTGCTAGACAATGAATGGATTCTATAAAAAAGCAATCGATATCTTAATCCAAATATCTTCTTATAATAAAAATCACAAGTTATACAATAATTTTATCTGAAGCATTTAGTGATATCCCTCTTTACAAAGAGTGGCAGAGGACCATTGGCTGGTTGAGCTGCCAATTCATGTGATGACTTTGTTAATTTAGTCAAAATTGATCTTGGAATCATTGATGGGTAGTGAGTGTAGTACCTCAACCGAACACCAAAGTAGGAGTTAAACAAGTCCACATACGGATCCTTTGCTAATCAGCACATTGATAAGGATTTATAGGAATATGTAATCATATGCAACCAACTTTTAAATGCAAATTGAGCACATATCTTGTTCGTTATATTTATTTTCTTGCGATCGATATTCGTTGTTTTATTCCACTATTTTTTTAATATCTACTTAAATAAGAGTATTGGGCTAAATCTTATGTGGACAATGACCACACAAACAACATAAAATATCCTAATCGAATATGTATTTGGCACAACACAGACCGTTGGGCACAACATCCGTAATTAAAATCAAGAAATAATAATAAAAAAAAGAAACATGTTAATGTGTGGTGGATGATATGCATTTTTGTGCCAAATGCAGCGCGGGTCCCAATCACATTTTTTTCAGTATCGTATCTGGAGTATCCACCGCCGATAGTAGCGACTAATCTCCCCGCAAATAATAATATATCAGTTCAATTATTTTATGTTTTAGTTTAGTTTTTCACATATTATGTGATTTGACTACGAAACTTTAATTATTTTATAAGTATATAGTAAAGAATTATATATCCTGATTCGAAAGCCATTTAGCATTATTGATGGATGCTAGCACCTTTCACGATAACTCTAACAATGACAATGCTGGACTTCTCTAATGAGCCTGAACAAGAAGAGGAGCTACAACCAGGATGGAAATGAGACGTTTTCATCAACAATTTTGTGCCTTTCCCGAATATCTCATTTCACTTGGTCAATCACACGTAGGAGAGACATGTACTATCCGTCTGGAAGATTACAAACACGTAGAAAGCCTAAATATTCTTATTTATTTATCATCATACTAGTTAGACAAGCATATCCAGACCTTTGATACATGTCGGGTTTCTAAGAAAGTAGTGATCTGTTTTTGAAATACGTCTCGAGGAATTACTTGGGCTTGACCCGCTTACTGTTTGTTTTTCTCGACTTTGTTTGTGGTTCTCCTGGCTTTAAGACTGTGTTTTATCATTGTTTTTGTGTCTGGAAATCAATAGATTTTTTGGAGCTGCCATTTTCTTTGAATCATTGTTTGTGTGTTTGTCTTCCAATCACCAGATAGATCGACTCTGAACTCGAAATGGAACAACGCTGAAATACATATGCGATCCTCTATCTGGGGAGGTTCCTCAAAAACATTAAGCAAGAGATCGTTAACTAGTCGAATGAGCACGTCTATGAGCTGCTCATTTGATTTTTATTTTTTCATTTAAATCGACATAAAAAGAAAAAAAAAAAACTGAAAAAGAATACATTTTTATGATTGTTAAGGTTTTATAAAATTTGGAATGATTATCCTATTTCTGGGATATGAGCATGTGACAACACAACTAACCAAGGGCATTTTTGGAAGTTACAAGGCTGGATTGGAGCTATTAAGAGAAGCTGCGAGTGAGCACCTGAGCTGGGAGTTAGTTAGATTTTTAGTTTCTAGCTAGTGTCTGTTACATAGTAGTTACAAGTTTGTATACATAACATAGTAGCTTTGGTTGTAGCATATACTTGTAACTCACACATATACTCAATGGTATCGGTTTTTCATTTCAAGAAATTCTCTCTTCAATTCCTGCGTTATTCTTCTTATTTCTCTCATTTGTTGAAGGTTGTTGATCCTTGATCGTCTATAGCCTATGGAGGTTGAGACCGAAGGCCATACTTAACCAGCAAGGGCTAGATGAGGCGTTAGCAGGAGAAAAGATTCTTTCAACACTGAAACTAAAGAGCAAAAACAGAAGCTCTTGACTAAGGCGTTTTGTGCTATGGTGATAAGATATTGCATGAAGTGGCCAAAGAAACTACAACAACTGGTGTTTGGAGTAAGCTGGAGAAGTTATATCTAACTAAGTCTTTGGCCAACAAGTTATACATGAAGAGGAGGTTGTATACATACAAATTCACAGATGATAAGTCTCTTATGATCAGTTAGAAGGGTTCAACAAGACAGTCGATGACCTTGAAAAATGTTGGGGCCAAATTAGAAGATGAAGATAAGGGAGTGCATTTGTTGAATGCTTTACCAAGATCTTATGATAACATGAGGGATGCCATGATTTATGGCAGGAAGGATTCGATTACTTTTGAAGAGGTGCAATCTGTTGTGAAAGGGAAGGAGGTTGAGAGATTGAATACTGAAGGAACTTCAAATGTTCTGTTGGATTGTTTGTAAAGAAAGGTGTTAAGCCTAAATTCAAGAAAGGCTATATTGATAACAAAAAAGCCTTCCAAGGCCACTTAATACAGAATAAATGGAAGGATGAACAACCTAAGGATTTAAGGATTTGTCATTTTTGTAAAAAAACAAGTCACTTGAAGGACTTTTTCTTGTTGAAGAAAAGACAGTAGCCCCCTCATAACATTGTTAATGGTGAGAGTCAAAACACAGTGGCTCCAAATCTGTCCCTCAATGTTTCAGGACAGAAAGCAGAAGATAAGTGGATCATGGATTCTAGGGCCTCTTTTTACATGACACCTAATAAGGTCTGGTTCTTTGAGCTGGATATGGCACATGGTGGTTCAGTCCTTCTAGGAAATGATCTAGCATGTGATGTGAAGGGTGTGGGCTCAGTCAGGATCTCAACTCATACGGGAGAAATCAGAGTACTCCATGAAGTCAGGTACATTCTTGGACTTAAAAAAGAAATCTTATGTCACTTGGTATTCTTGATAATAAAGGTTATAAGATTATCACAGGTGATGGTAAGATGAGTGTAAAGAAATGAATGGTTTGTATTACCTCGTAGGAAACACAATAACTGGTGAAGTTAGTAATGTTCTTTGGCATATGAGAATGGGTCATTTAAGTGAGAGAGGCTTAAATAAGCTTAGAAAAATTCTGACTTATGCCTAGATCAGTGCGGAGTATGTCTTGTAAGTAAGATTACCAAAACAATCTTTTAATAATAACTGTTATAGAGCTAAAAGACCTCTTGAATACATACATGCTCATTTGTGGGGACCCTCTGAAAATGAAGCTATTGGAGGGGGTAGATACTTTCTATGTGTAATTGATGATTTCTCAAGGACAGTGTGGATGTTTGTGCTAAAAAATAAAGCTGATACATTCTCAAGGTTTAAAAGTTGGTTGCTGAAGTTGAGAATGAAAAAGGGAGCAAGATAGGATGCTTAAGGACTGCTAATGGTTTGGAATTTCTCTCACATGAGTTCTGTAAAGGAAAAGGAATTGTTTGACACACCGCTGTTTCTTCTAACCCTCAACAAAATGGTGTTGTTGAAAGAATGAATAGAACATTACTTTTGAGGGTTATGTGTATGCTTCTTAGCTCAGGATTACAAAAAAATTCTGGGTGAAGCAATCATTACATCATGTTATCTAGCGAACAAAAGTCCTTCAACAGCTCTTAGTTTCAAGATACCTGATTTTGTACGGAATCAAAGGAAATCAAGCTATGAATACTTTAGGCCATTTGGTTGTCAATCTTATGCATATACTAAGCAAGATAAGCTAGACAAAAGAGCATGAAGTGTATCCCACTAAGAATCCAGGGAGCTATCTGGGAGATATGAACAACAAAGACAAACTTAAATGGATTCAAGCTATGAAGGAGCTTGATTCTCTGTATAAGAATGGAACTTGGATCTTGGTTGATAGACTTGAGGACTGTTGAGGGTCAAAATTGTACCCTTCACTTCAGTCTCAAACCGGACCCTCGCAAACCAAAATATGCCTGACAGTCGAGCCCAATGGAGACCTCGAAGGCTCGACCCAGTGCTCAGAAGCCCTTGAAAGCCGCCCAAGAGGCTTGGGGTACGAGGTTCGAAGCTTAACAAGACAGGGACGCCTTGGATGAACCCTTTCGAGGGCCATCACCTCGAATGCCCTCGAAAGTGGTCCTCTCGA
>AYJT01111411.1:0-12329 GCA_001278415.1 Ocimum tenuiflorum
CCTCCGCCTACGATGTTATGTAAATTTCTAAACCTTCTATCGACCTTTCATCATATTCCATCTTGAATGATGGACATCCTAATGTATGATAAACATAATAAAAAAAAGATTTATATGACGTTTGGCTGGTGGATTTGAATGGGGGAATGAAATGAAACTCAAAATAAATTGTTTGATTCGTAATTTTGGAATAGGTATTTGGGAATGAACCAAACTCTTTTAACTTGGTGGATTTAATTTCCAAACTCATAGTCATTCTCTTTACTATCAGTCTCATACGCATAGTGATTCTCGAGAGTTAAACCAAGCGTGATCTTAATTTTAAAAAGCAACGTGAATCCACAAAAAAGATGGATTTTCTTCATTACATAATAACTGAATCTAGTATCTATGAGCGAAGAGGCAATTTCAACCGTGAAGCTTGCGTTTGCTTATGGTGTTTTTTCTAGTCCAACTTTCAGAGTTTTATCCTAGCAATTCAGATGATGGAGGTGTAGATAGTTTTGGAAACCATGGCAACAACAAGGCCGGACTGAACAGCTGTGTTTTGACTAAAGCAGAGGTTGTAATATTTTACTCTGAAAATGGGAATTGAACCAACGAGCTTGGCTTGCTCCGCGGAAGAGGAACTGAAATAGAAACAACCATGAGGATCATCGGTTCTCATTTTACATTCATTGCTGTAGCTACAAATTTCATGCACGCTGATATTTTCCTTATAATAAATAAATAGAATCAACAATTTTCGAAATAGTTCACCTCAATTCCTCAAGATTGACATACTGAATCTCCATCTACTCAAGAAAGTCCACTCGGCATACATCTAATTTATTTCACTTGGCTTGAATTACGAGTTCTTTTCAGACTCGAATTTGACTCATAACAATGTTTACTCCCTTGTGTTTATCCACGCATTTCATTCTTCAGCTTACCTACATTACATTCTTACCGACCACGCTTGCATGACATCGTTTGGTCCCTGACGCTCTCTCCTCCGCCGACACAGCTGCCTCTTTTCTCCGGTATGCTTCACCTAAAGGAAATTTCAGCCAGCTGTCCATCCACGCCGTTGCTACGTCCTCCCTTCGATCCTCACCTATTCATTGGATGGTTCTTCGTGAAATTTAACTGAACGACGATTATGCTGTATCTGATTGTGCAGAGATTCTGGCGGCGGGGGAGCTAGGGTTCGAGAATGTATCGGAGGAATTTGTCGAGGAATGTAAATCTAAAGCACAGAAGAGACTGGCGCTGAGATCATGTCAGTATCCAATGACGATGAGAATAAAGTCTTCGGCATTGTTTTCCCGACTCCTCTGTAAGACTTCAGCTTTTGAATATTATAACCTTTAATATTCTCGTTATTGTGGAGTAGTTTTACATTGTTACAGTATTGGTTTTCATAATAGTAGTCTGTATTTCATGCATCTTCTGCAAAACTTTCTTATGTGGAGCTTCTACTAAGATTTTATATGGTGCTATGAACTGTGAATGGAAGAACGCTGAATTCTATAGCTCTGACGTAAAACATGGGTTTGAGTTCAGATAAATACACATGAATGTGAAAAGAAAAGTATTTGGTTGTGAAAATATGGAGAGAGCATTTATGAGCTTGCAGTGCTGGACAATACACGGCGATGTATTGGTGCTACTGAATGATCCTATTTTGAGGTTATGGAAATAATGATTATGATGAATTCCACTTGATTTATGTCAATCTTATGGATATGCTTGTCAGCATTCTTAGCATGTTTGTCCTTGCGTCATGACATTATTACTCATATGTTGCTAAAAATTCTTGATCTATCATGAAGGTTTCTTGTTTTCTAATCCTTCTCTGAAATGGATAACAGTTTCAAGAAAGAGCTTTATGATAAAACTTGATGGGAGACTTCGGGGTTGAAAGGCAAAAATATGTTGGTATTCATTAATATCCAGTTGTACAGAATTATATTACCCCGTCTATAACACCATTATACTAAAGTCTTATGGACCATTAATATCCCCTTTAATTCTCCAAAAGTAGCTGTATATACTAAAATGTTATGAACCATTAACTTATAGAAATCCATGTTCCACTGGATATATTATTAGCAGCGCAGAAGATCACTGAAATAGCTAGATGAATACTTGGTGGAAACAGAAGACAAGCCAGTAAGAGTTTAATTGTACAATGTCATTATGTCAATGTTTTCTATTGTGGTGCTCAGTTGGAGCTTTCAATGAGGCATGGCTCCTTGATTATAGTGCATGCCTTCAGGTGTGTTTCTGAAACTTCTGTTTCTACTTGGAAGTTTGTAAGTCTTTCTTATACTATCCCCAAACTGGTGCATGTCGTGTAGGAGTTCATCTGAGGACCTAGATCACATATTTTTGATGTATCACAAAAATTTCAAGGAGCTGGCTTATAATGCATTATCTCGTTCTCAACCAAAGTTCTGCTTTTTATTTTTAAATGTCCAACCTTGGGTGCTTCATTATCTAAAAGGATCAGGTGTTGTGGGGGTTTATCTTACCAGTCGCGTGCTGGTAGATTTGATTAGAAAGAAATCGAAGATTTTACGAGGTTCATCAAGAATCCTTGGAGAATGGTCTGGGGCAGACACTTGGTGCATCTTCAGATCATAAAAACTCTAAGGCTTGATATGTGTGTGTGTGTGTGTCAGAGTTAGCTATAGAATGGACTTGCGTAATTAGCTAGGGTGGTCTCAAAAATTTGGGGATGATTTGTCCCATTGTACTTTTCTAATAATATTTTCATTTTAAAATTATTGAGGAAGAATGACCATGGCAATGATTTGCTGAAAATTATCACCAAGCAATGCCAGGATATGGTTTAATGGAGACGATGATCCAAATGAAAGACTCCACACTTTAAGAGGTATGCAGTGCGATCAATCTTTGAATCTCGATGAATGGGAAAAGGTATTTGCAATTAGAAAAAAAATTACATATCTTTCGACATTTGTGTAATTCTAAGCTGCCCTTGGTTATGATTGCTTTTTCTTCTTTTATCTGTATAAGAGTGTAAATGCCACTGTTTTAGGGGGTTCATCTACAAAATAGATGTTGAATGGAAATTATGTCAAGAAATTGCATCCCTTTTGTGGGTTAACTTTAACTCATACTTCCTTTGGCAGAATATCTCGACATGTTGGAAGCAAACTCAGCTCCTGAGGAGTCAAAAGTAAATTATCAGAAACTTTTCACAGTACCCATTAGAATTGTTGAGAAATATCGTTGGGAATTTTTGGATCATTTTAATGATAGGAAATCCTGCTGGAGAGTGGTGATGCAGTTGTTGATGGGGGAATTGAAGATGAACTCCTTCATCCTCAGTTTAGTGTTGGATTGAAAAGGTGTATCTGATATTCAAAAAACATAAGTTTTATTCTTATAATTCTTATTTTAGGAGTCACTGAGGTACTTATAATTCTCTGGTTCAGATGCACAATATCACTAAACTTCTTTATCCATCTAAACTCTAAAGAATGTGAACCTTTGAAGGCACCAAATCTCTAAACATATATCAAGAAGAAATCTCTACTTGTCAACATGTCCATTTTATAGTTTTCTACTTGTTTAATATACAATGTTGGCAACCTTTTTGATCAAGGGTTTTGTTTCATTTCTGAGATCTCCCAAAGAAAATTACTTTGGATGTATTTTTATACATATATATGCTCGGAAAAAAAGGCAGAGCGCCAAATTCTTTTACCATATTTACCTTTTCAAATTAGAGTTTGCAAACCAGAATCAGATAAACAGTGAGGATGAATGGAGCTAGTATCTGCTTGAAGCTTCTATTTGTTGAAAGAATTTTCTGAAATCTTAACCATTATCATTCATTTTTGTTTCCTTCTCTATAGGTTTAATGACTTCAAAAGAATTTGCTGCCATTATCAAGGCAGTTAAAGACAAAGCCGTTTTGTTTGCTGCTAACAAGACTAGTCCCAGATTTTTCGAAATAAAGATCTCTCACCCCAGATCAGAAGGTTATTCTACAACTGCACTGGCTTTTCAATTTTCATATCTGGCATACATAGCAATAGCATATACACATAGCACAAGAAGTTGGATTTATTTGTAGCATTCTTCTTCGAATCCAAATATTTATCACGAAAAAGAAAGAAGAAAGTGAAAGAAAGAGCAGAAAGTGGAAATGAAAAAGGGTATAAAGTTGGGTTGGAGATCATTTATAACCACAACTGCTAGTACTGTTCATAGTATTATGTTTTTGTTATTATATGGAGTTGAACAGACTGCCGCTCTTATTCAAATTTTTGGGACAAGAGCCCTTCGATTTAGGGGGAGGGGAAAATATGAGTTTCTAGGCAGTGCCAAATTTTATGTGTGGTCCATTCATTCATTCTTGCCTCTTATCTCTAGAGGGAATCCAATGCTCTTCTTCTTCTTTTTTTTTTTCACAACTCCTACTCTCAAGTCTTAACATGGCTTGCTTTTCTTGATGTGTGGTGTTTGTCTATCCTATATGCTTAATTGAATTCAAATATTCTTTGTCCTAATTGGGTTACCCGAATCAATGCCCTTTTTTCATAGGTAAAACGCTATGTGTACGTTTATGATCTAGTTCTAACTAGTAGTGGCCATTTCGGCCAAACTGGCTGAACCAGTCCTCAATCGAGTGCCATTCCAAATCAGAATTGGCCCTGGAATCTCTAATTTCTATAGAGACTTAATTTTAACAAAATAAAGGTTTAAGGTTTATGTTGGATTTACAAGTAGTGTGATGATCCATGCAGGCTTGCTCTTTCATAACCTAAATTGACAAATTTATTAGAGAAACACCGACTTTAACCAAGTTCATAACAATGGGTACATGGTATAAAATAATATAATTTATATATTTTTATTCTAAAATTATCAATTATATATTTTTGTATATATCTATACCAGCATTACGATTTATATTCATCTATTCTAATATAATTTATGTTATAATTATTTTATTTTATTGTGGGTATTATTTAGTATTATATATTTAACAGAATTTATATCCTATTTAATTATAGAGAGTATAGATTGTTCTCTATGTTCAGCATGTATGTTTTCTCTGATTATTACCATTTACATATTTTTATTTAAAAACTTTTATATTGGTGAACAAGAAATCTCATTGTATTTAATTATAACAATAAAAAATTAGTGTATTCGTGTTTTAGTAGTTTTAAAAGGACAGATAATTGTTTGCTGCTGGGCCTTCTCCTCTCTTGTAACTTGTTTGCCGGCCCCCTTTCTATTTTCGACGTTGTAAAGCTTCTGCGTAAATTGTGTAATTGGTTTGTATTTTTTTGCAGAGACAATTTTTTGCCGCTGGATTACATGTTCTTGGTTTCTGATTCGAAATTGGAAAGAATCCCAACATTTTACCTACTCCAAACTCCTCTGTTACCTTTCTGATTCCCCTATGCCTGTAACCTCTCATGGTTTAAATGTATTCTTAGAATAAACTCATCCAAAAAAAAAAAAATTGAGAGAGAGAGAGAATTTGTTACAGTAAATTTCAAGATTCTTCTATTCAAAAAATTGTCTCGTTTTGGTCGTAATATGGATGTATTATAGTAGTGAAATGCGGTTTAATAAATGTAGGCTTTCTGGGCAAAGAGGTGTTGTTCGTAGGTAAGCAAAACCGAACCCTAACCCACGTACCGAATCAAATCTAGAATTTCTGGGTTTTTTTGGTTTGGTTAAATTTCTAACTAAACTAGATTTCGGTTCTTTGGTTAAATTTTTAACTAAATTAGATTTCGGTTCAAGCTGAGGGGTTGAGTTTTGGTTTCAATAGCACCATCTGAAATCTCCAATATTGTATTTTAATTCTTTTTATATTATTAATGATATCCAACTCTAATACTCTTTATAGTATTATTAATCTTTATATTGAATTTGAATTATATATTTGTGAATTGTGATTATGAATTATGTTTAGTATCATTTGACACGCTAAAAATATTTTTTTAGAATTAGAAAATTCATATGAAATATAGGTTGAGGCAAAACGTAAATCGAAGCCTCGGTTTGGTTTGGTTTGGTGTTTCTTCAGTTTTAATATTTTTGGACGATCAGTTTGGAGAAATTTATTTTAAAAATAATTCAAATTGGCACTTTGGGTGAACAGACTGCATGCACATTCCTAATTTTTTAATCATATATTCATATTGTGTTTTCAGACTATTGCGATTTAAAACAGCTGCTCAGAAGAAGGGATCAATTATTCCTAGTTATATTTTTCCAACATATTCATCAATTGATGAGAAGAGATTTAAATATCATATGTTGTGAAAAATAACGCCAGAACGAAAATGATAGCAACACTTTGACGATTTGGTGAAACAAGAGTCATCTCAATAGTAAAATGGAAAGTCAAATAAATTTAAAAAAAAAAAAAAAGTAAAATGGAAGCTTCCATTTTTGTGATATCTGGCTTCTATTGCCATTGATGCACAATTCTGATTCTCTAGTTGACTGGTTGCTCTTCCCCCACAACTCAGAAACAGACTCTGCTATTTTCTGGAGTGAAATATAATAAAAATAATAATAATAATTTTTTTAAAAAATGTATTCTTGTACAAAAGTAATAGAGTTTGAACCATGTAATTATATCTTGAAATTTCCGTGTGTGCAACGGAAAACTATAACTTGTAATATACAAAAATAAAACAAGTCATTATGGATTTATGTCTTGTATAAAAATAATTATTTTGCTGACTTGGCATGGTTGCCTATTTCTTGAAGTAAAAATCTCTGGGAATTTTTAGTCCTAGATTGTTTTAGAACATATTATACAGACAATTTTTGTTTTCATTAAATACATTTACCTGCAGATTTAAGTGCCTGCATGTGAATCATTTTTGGTTTTCTTTTTTGCCTCGCCACAAAGGCAAAAAGCACTTGGCTACAAGATCGAGTTCGTCGTGTAAGACTTTCCCAATGTAATTTGTCGTTTTTGAGATGTATTAGGTGAGTTATTCAGTATTTATTTACACACGATTAATAAAGAAAAAAATTTGTATTAGATCGCCTAAATGATTTAGGCGGATTTAAATAGTTCATTTTACCAACTCAAATTCATACCGACCCTCGATCCTAAACTAAAATTCACATTTGCGCTCGATCCTAAATTCAAATTCACCTAAATAATTTAAGCAATCTAATAAGAGATCTCCTCTTTATAAAATATACTGTAACCAACTAACTACATACAATTTATGAAAATGGACAATCGCTCTCCATATCGTTAATGCTCAACCACCCTGATATGAATTAACTGAAAGGAAAAAGATTGGGTAAAGAAAAATTATTAATTTCAAATAAAACGACAATATCGATTCATTGCATAAATTTGTTGGCATCATTTACTTTTGTAAGTAAATAATTGTGTGAAGTGTGACCGGTTGGAGTACAATTTAATTAAAAATTTTGGATTACGCCAACATTTATACTGCATCCATTAATATAGATCTATAAAACTATGATAATGGCGACAATACACCGATATCTTTGTATTCACATCATTAAATATTTTAATAAAACCAAATAGTTTTTGGTGAAAACTTATTTAATTCTTACCACATGTGGTCCGGAATTAAATGCAATAATTTTCAACTGTAAAATCAAATGTTTCTACATGTATATAAATCTTGATTATTATTAAATACTTGATTGCATTGATTTGAATTTCATCTAATATCACTGCGCCCTCTGTGGCTATGGTAGATGACCTAATTATTACACGTACAAATTGTATGGTGAAATCGTATTTCATTCACACCCACTACCATTTATTTTTATACCTTTTTAAAAAAGAAAACCCATTTACTTCAATATTATTGGAATAAAACAACAAAGTTAATTCGTCTTTTATTTTTTTTGGATGAAAACGATTAGGTCATAATTTAATTTGCATATTGAACGTTAAGTTTAAAATTATAAGACTTTCAGCTTGAATTCTAGAATTAGTGAAGTTATACAATGTTCATTTGAACGGTATTTAATTATTTAGTTGTCGATTTTTAATGCCACACCGAGATATAATATTATTCTTCCTCATGCAAAGTTCAATTATTTTAACCTCAGACGTGGGGTTTAGTTGTATGGATCCACGCTTAAGTAAGACCAGTATTTGAATCTTGTCTTATGCATGCAGTAATGTTAAATCTTAGGGTCTTTAAGGTGCCTGCAACGTAACGAGAAAATTAGTCACTACTATCGATCGTGGATACTCCAAGTACGATACCAAAGAAAAAGTTCAATTATTTTGACACGTACATTAAAACTCCGAAGTTTTGTATGATTTATTACGAACATTACATATACTATCCATATAGCTACGTCAGATATATATAGTTGCCAATAAATTAGTAATTAAGATTTTCCAACACTATAATCTAAAACTGTGTATACATCATTCATTGATCACATAAAGGGATGTGGCGTGATTTAATGGATAAGGAATGTTGATTAAATACTCTAAACATTTTCAAGTGTGTTAGCTCACCAAACCGTATCACAAAAATGAATATATTATCATACTTGTGCAATTCTGTTTTTCGTATATGGATAATATGAATCTGTATACACTAGTAACTTTTTCCATTAATTTGTGTATGCAATAGTTATTTTTCTCGATGCGTAATAGGAATGTATGTACATGTGCATATTATCATATGATTGTTATGAAAAATATTGTGTATAATATAATTGTGCATATTCATGTTCTCAAATCAAACTTATATATTTTAATTTGTGAAAATGTGCACTTTTCATCAGCTACGAGGTATAAGGAGTAGAGACTTTATTCTTTTATAGATGAGATCTATTATGTTCAACTCCTCCCAAAAAAATTCATATGATTACGTTACTCAAATATAGCTCGACCAAACCAGAAATGCATCTTAAATCTTAATAAATAAACATTAACAGTTATCAATATTATTATAATTAACTGGGAGAGCAAAAATGGAAACGAATACAGGAAGCTTCCGAGATGTAAAATAACATGTTAGAAAAGAATAGCAACCAATCAATATTAATTAACCAAATATAATATATTTTAATGTGTTATTAAAGTACTCCAGTTACTCCATACTAACTGCAAATTATTTTGAATTTTAGGGAATGTTGGTCTCATACGAACCATTAATTCACTATATATCCTAAAGAGATCAAACGTCTTCGACATTTCCAAAGAATGAGATATTTGTCTATTTTTGCATATGCCTCTTGATATATATGTTTGTTATTTATAACCTACAAAACGTAACGTTTATGCCTATGCATATTGTTATGAAATATAATACACTAGCTAGTATCATAAACACGTAATATATAGGCCTGCACGAAAGATTCTCAAACCTACAAAGCTAACTCAATTAAACGAAATCGGAAATAATTATTTGCACATGTAAAGTGCTAATTACAGCTTATTAACAAATGTTGTTTCACGTAATTATGAGTGGACCAAGAGACTGCTTTGCATATCGCGTTTGTTGAGATTCCCTATTACATGAATTTCAATAGCACAGCGTGATACTTCATCTAATTGCACATTATGAATTTATGATGACTTTCCCCAGCCAAAATTAAATTTAAAATTAGCTACCTTTTCTTTAGGGTCTTTTGTTTTTTATTTTTATCATATTATGATATAAGCTACATTCACCTTCTCTTTGTTTGTGGTGGAAAACGATTAGGAGTATAAATAAATCTGAGTATAATCAAGCTCGAGATTGACTCAATTAAGCTTTAATTATCATGCTTGAGCTCGATTATTTTAATTATTTTAGTTTTAATACAAATATTTATATGATATCGCCACATATGTAAACAAGCACTAGATTTAAGAACAAAAATATAAATAATATTAAACTTGATAAGGCTCACGAACCTAACTCGACTAAAGCTCGAGCTCGAAAAGACTTGTGAACTTAACGAGTTGATCACTCTATAGCTCGAACTCGAGCTCAACATTGACCAACTCAATTTTAATTTTAATTTTTTTTTTCCAAATCAATCCCCAATAGCTAGGAAGTTCGCACAACTCATTTACATCTCTAAACACCGCCAGCAAACAGCATGAAAACTTTTGTGGCAGTGATTTTCAGTTGTGTAACAAAATCCCAGTCATTACCAAGATTCCCGGTCAGCTGACCGGGTATAACCGGTTGTCATACCAATTTACGTGTCAGTAGCTTAGTGGAGTGTTAGTCCATAATCATTCTCATACGATCCGGATCGCTCTTAACGGCATCACCATGTGCCTGTCGCCGTTAACCGATTCAGGACCACATGTTACGGTAACCGTTTCATTTAATCTTCACCGTCCGATCAAATCGCATTATTTATTATTTCCGTTTCTGCCCCTACCCTCTCTCCCCTCCCATCTGATTTTTATAGCAGCGAAGGTGGTGCGCTCGAAAGAAACTGAGCTTTTATGCCTTTGTAGGTCCATGTTGATCGCACATACTGACACACATATATACACATACACGAGCTAGACTTGCGCAGGCAATGCATTCTCTCTGATTTCTGAAAATATAGCAGAAGAATGTATGTGAGGTAGAGAGATGGGGGAATTCTTGAAGAGACGTGATAGTTTGAGGAAGGAGGATATGGAGAGTCTCAGTAAGAAAAGGAAGGTGTGCTCTAATCTCATAGATGAGTACTGCGGCGAGGCGGAATTGACGGAGAACTCGGTGTCGCCGGCAGCGTCTAAGACCTCCAGCTGTTCCGACAATGAAGATTCAAGCCAAGAGTTAAAGAGGACTCCGAGATCACCAGATCTGGCGGTGAGATTTTGAAATTCAAATGCACTGTTGGATTCAGTGCTGTATGAGGAATTGCGTCCGTTGTGTTTTCGTTTTTGGAGCTGCAATTTTTCATTTCTCGAAGAATTATTTGAATTTGTTCACCTCTTTTCTCTCTAGAATGCTGATTCGCAGTCTGAGGGCTTCGAAACGGAAATCTCCACGTCGACCGGACGCGTTTTCAGGTGAAAAAAGGAAATGATTTTAGTTATTATGCATTTGTTGTTTGCTTGACTTCAATTTTTCATAGATCAATATTGCAGTCATGGAAAAATAGACTTAAGTTTCAAAGTTTCAACTGCTGTAAAAGTTTTTTGTTTCTGCTCTTCGTCTTCGTTCATGAATTTTAATTATAATATCCTTTTCTCGCTGACCTATTTCAGTAGAGAGGCGACTCCAACCAGTGAGATTAATTGCGGTGATTCGGAACATACTTCGCTGCCGCCCCTATCATCGTCGTCCACGTCGAAGAGAAAACCATTGCAGCCTCCCAAAAGTCTCCGCCGGAAAATTCCAAATTCTAGTGCCGCGAACATGCCATCGGCCGCGGAGCTGGAGGCGTTCTTCGCGGCGGCGGAAAAGTGCGAGCAGAAACGATTCGCTGAAAAGTGAGTATATCTATATTGTTATATTCTCGCATATGCATATAATCATTACATGATTTCCGAGGTGCGTACGATAAGCGGCTCGCACTCAAAAGGCACACAACCTGCTCATTTTAGAGCGGCCAATTGATTATTCTTGCAACCGAAAAGGAAAGTAGAAATGACTTGATTAAATTGGGTTTGTGTTATTTTCAGGTACAACTATGATATTGTAAAGGACGTTCCACTGGAGGGCAAGTATCAGTGGGTTCGTTTACTGCCTTAATGAAACCACCACTAAAACTAGAAAGAAGGCATCTTCCGATTTCCTATTTTAGTTTTACCTTTCTCTGCTGGCGGTTAGATTTAATCAATTTACCTTTTTAAAGAAGAGGGAATTCGACATTTTCTAACATCGAAATCGATCCATCTGCCTTTATTTGTATAGCAATTCTCCTATTTCTGTAAAGAAGCCAGAGTTTTCTAATGAAATTAAACCTTTTCTTATACGAGATATTTTAGCCTTTCTTTCATCATTTTTTAATTATTATTTTTATGTCAAAGTTTGATGATATTGATGGGGGCAGGACGGCATTAAGATGCTTCTGTTATTTTGCATTTGAAATTAAAAAGGGCGTTTCTGTTTTGTTGATGACTGTCATTTTGTGTATGAATTTCTGTACTCGTTTCTTCAGCAAAATTCCAATTGAAAGTAGATAGAAGAGTTTGATATCACACTTGGTTGCATGGTTTTGTACAGGGGCATGAACTTCACACCCACATGACTAGATCTGTCTACATATGTATACTTACATGTTGTGTATGTATACAAACGTGTGAGAGTCTGTCTGTTTGTGGGCCATGTGTATTAGCATGGTAGTCTTTTTGCGTTTGGAGTGTAGTGGAATATTGATGATAA
>AYJT01111414.1:0-19913 GCA_001278415.1 Ocimum tenuiflorum
GGCGGTTCTCGAGTCGGCCGGAGCCGTAGACATAGTCGATGTTCTGGGCCTCGCAGAGCTTGCCGAGCAGACCGCCGATCCAGCCGGTTCGGCCGTAGATCAGGAACTTCAAGGGCTGGGCTGAACCGTTGGCGATGGCGCCCATGGCGGAGTGTAAAATGAGGAGATGGAGATGTGGCGAGTGTGTTTATCGCGGTGAAGGATTTTTATATGGAAGCTTCTGTTTTGACTTTCGCCACTCTCATTCATCTCGCGTTTAAATTACGGTAGTAACCTTCGGCAATATATCACATCAACTCCCCCTACATCATTAAATTCACAACATTCTATTTCAAATTTTCATATATAATGTAAATTAGTGGGGAATTCTATCATAATTAAGTGGGTCCTATTCCGTGTATCTAACTATTTACATGTATGTGGATCTAGAAAAATTCTATGCTATAATTCCCATATCACTCACATTATTGTGTGGGTCCTGCGTGGAATTCGTGTGGACCTCACAATCTCATGTGAGTGTAGCGAATACTACCCACAGCATCACAATTTTTTTTTTGTGGATCTCATACCTGCCTTGATCGCGATAATTTGCAAGTTAGTTTGGATTATTTTAAAAAAATAAAATTAACTTGATATTTGTCAAATCGAGTCGAACTAGTCAATAAATCACAAGCTTTAGAATATTTGATTCAACAGACTCGTGAGCTTTATTCAAGTTCTGAGAGTTTAAATTTTATCCCTCAATCTTATTTTTTTAAATAAATTATTAAACACCACAAAAACTTTCAATAGTTAATACAAATTAATGCCAATCTTTCTCCAATAATTCTCAACACTGAATATACTTAGAAAAATAAAGGTACTATGTATAGATACAATTCTATTTCACACATTTCCATATTTAATATTCTGAAAATTTACATCATCGTAAAAATATTACATCATTGCATGTTCAAATGACAAAGCATATTTAACTCCGCTGTAATATAACACAAATTTGGAAAGATGAAAATTGAAATTATTAAGAGAAAAAAGAAGAGAAGTTGAAGGGTTATTTAAAGTATTGCTCTTTAAAAATACAAATATTTAGTTCTTGAATGACATAATTTCATAAAGCTAATAAAACTCGACACCTCTTCACTTTGCCGTGGTCCATGGTGCCATGAATTCAGAAAAGGACAAAATATTGAAGCGGTGGGCAAACATGTCATTTCGGGTGAAAGAGTTTGTAAGTAGAGACATAAAGAGTGGCAATATCACTTTCATGAATCTCAGATCGGATCCAAGGCCGTTTGCTTGTAATGGAGGGGTAGTTGATCCACATTTTCTTTCTAATTTGAATTCTCATAAATTTCGGTTGAGTTTTATTTTTTTTATTCATTGTTTTCTTAGCTATAAAAAAATTAGAAACATCCATGGAAATAATTAATTATTCGGACATGGAAAAGAAAGGAAAAAGAATGTTTAAAAAAAAATATTTGAGTATCATGGACATGCTTTAGACAAATTAAAGCAAAGATTTGGTGCAAATAAATGAACTAGGATAATCTTTTTAAATTTTTAGCCAAAAAATTGTTGCTGTCTTAAACAATATCAATGTGTACGCATATATATGAATCAACTATTCACAAAAAGCTTAAAGAATTTGAAGCGAGGGAAATTATTACACTATTTATAAGGCATGGAAATGCATTTGCAAATCACCATCATTTCTCTATGTAAAAGAAAAAATATTCTCCGTTGGAATATGCCCTCCTCGAATAATACATAGCAAGAGACACATAATCAAAAGGAAGAAAACAACCTCTGCTTACAATCCCACAACATTATGACAAAAAGAAAATGAACAACAACAACAACAACAAAAACTGCCTTTTGCTATCAAACAATTCCTCTGATCAGATTGTGAGATTTTCTTGAATCCCTGTGAATGTTCCGATTATTTTGCCACCCATATCGGGGAAGGTTTCGCAGCCCGGTAAAGGGCTCACCTTTCCTGTTGAATCTACATGTACAGGATACTTGAGCAGGTGGCCTCTCAAAGGAGTCATTTCTTCAGACTCAAACTCTTGCCAGTTCACTTGCCCCATCCATTTTATGCGTTTTACGCATTCCAAACTCTCTGGATTCTCAAAGCATGGTTCTAATGTACCCGTGTGCTCCGCCCACAACGACATTCTGTATCCATATATCTGCAATATAAACCAACTTTGTAACATATGCTATAACTCTGAGTTTTGCCTATAATAATGCTGATAGTTGAAGGCAGATCATGAATATCCTATTCTTTCGGCACATGATATGTGGATGCACAGAAACATGCTCTTGTTGACTGGTTTTTTCAACAAAAGTGAATGTATATCTGCACCATAAACCAATTTTGTAAAATGGGCTGTAACTGAGTCTTTCCCAGAATGCTGGTAGTTGAAACCAGATCATGAATATCCTATTTTTTCAGCACACTAATTGTGGTTGCATAGAAACATGATCTTGTTTTCTGGTGTTTTCAACAAAAGCCAATTGCTATTTACTACCAGTGACTGATGTTTCAAGAAAAAGGCTAAGTTGGTATGTTTGAGATTGACCTGTCCTTTTGGATGAACTCGTAGGCTAGCCCATTTATGCTGAGGCTGGTATGCACCAATTGCGATTTCAGTATCTCTGCAACCTTCCAAGGAGCGTTGATTGATGTTAGCAGAGCCCAGGATCACATATTCATCATCCACTATCATTCCCTTTGAGTGGACATAGATCATGAAGCGACGGTTTTTTCGAGCTAAGGCCTAGATAAATGATGCACCCAGAAGCCCGACATGTGAGAAGAAAGACTATTATGAAGCACAATAAATTGAATCATTAGAAGTATAGCATCATGTATGTACTTGTGGAGTATTTCCAGTTGAGGTTTTGACATTTGATGACTGCCGCCTATTGTAATCCGGCTCTCTGCTACCAAGACAAAAGAAATTCAAATAATCTTGTGGTTCTTGCTCGTTCTCCAGCCCTGCTTCCACTAAAGCATTGTAGATTGTTTCATACATCATTTGCATCGTATTATACTGCAGTGGTGTAGAGTGTATCAGTTTGTATAAAATGGAAAACAAACCATCTAAATAAACTTTCAAACTCCAGATGGAAAATACATAAAAAATTTTGGTTGTCAAGGAAGATGAGCAAGAATTCAAAATTTTTCCTCCATTTTGTCCATCACAAATCCAACTGAAGAAATGGAAAATAAATTATATTAAAAATTGATTATGCTACCTTTAAAAATAGTCCTCAGTAAAGTGGTATGCTACATCAAACAGCTTCTTCTTATTAAAAAAATAAACTAATCATGCAAATCATTTTGTCTGTATAACAGGGTGACAAGATTAACAGTAGACAAGCTTGTTTTAATATTTAAGTTGAGATTAACCTTGAAAGCTTTACGTTGGACTTAAAAATGAATAATGAAACCGAGAGCTTTATATTGGAATCAGATCCCACCTGCCAAAAGAGAATTCTTTGGGTGGGAGTGCTGGTAGGAACTCCTTCCGGCCACATTGGAATCACAATGTACACAGCAAACCTCTCCCTTGCTCGGATTTTCTTAGCAATCTTCAAAGCAACTTCCATGGGAATTAAGTTGTTTGCACCTAAAAACAAAAGGAGAAACTGATTTATATTGCATTTCATGACAGGAAAACAGTCATTTGGAATCTTCAACTGCCATCTGTAGAGTATTGAGTTCCTCACCCAAGTTCTTGTAGTTAGCCCAATTGTAGGATGACCCAAGAAAGTACTGGTTCTCAATGTAAATGAAATGTTGAGCAGCGCGAATCGCCTTCACATAAGCTGTGTGTATACTCATGTCTATAAATACATTCTTCCCACATACCAGGTTCTGTTTGATGGAACTAACCATTAATTCCATTATTTCAGCCATTGAGGAAAATATCAGAATGAGATATCACTTACCTTTTCTGTGGCCTTTCTTGGATCCTTGGGGAAGCCTCTAACAGAATTTGAGTCGATGGAACGAAACACCTACATTCGTGGTGGAATTAGCTCCATCATGCTACAAGTTTTCACGACAATTTTTTAATTTATCGCACCTGGATGTTCCAAGCCTCTGGATCTCCTTCTGTTACTTTGGCAGACTCTTCTAGTCCCAATATCTCGGGAATTCGTTTAAGCTTGAGCAACGAATCATCGTGTGACAGCTTCATTTGGCCACGGCGCTTTGAGGCCTTCAGCCATCTTTCTTCAAAATTTCTCAAGACGTCGCATGCTGCTTGACCATCAAATCTACAGTGTAAATCATGCCATGCCTCTCTAGGACATCCCACTGTAGGCCCCTGCTTCATTGCATTGTAAAACGAAGAGAAAAGAGGAGCAATATCAACCAACTAGAGACGAAATACCAATTATTTTGTGCTTAAGCATCACATGAAATATTATTCACTAACTAGAGGAGATCATATGTAATGAAAGGAAGATAAGACGAATAAGTTACCACTAAGTTAGGATTATGGTAGTCATCTTTGTGAGTAGTTATCAAAGTGCTAAATAATGGGTGTTGTGGAGTATCATATCTTCCCTTGCATAGGTCAAGTCCACCAACAAATGCTACTATCTTTCTTCTGCTGTTACCAGCGTCAGCATCCACGATTACACTTTTCTGGTGATGAGTGTAGATTGTTCCTGTTTCCTAATGATAAAAGATCACATTAAGCATAGCAAGAGAACGGTAGAAAGTGAGATATTAATACAGTTATGCATTAAGATGCTCGAAACAGGCAAAATTGCGTCAATGTAAATGAAAAATGGTGTGGATAGAACCAACCTGCTTTTTTGCCCAGCTGCCTTTTCCAGCACTTCTTGGACATAACAGTACTTTAACACATGAATGCTTGAAATAACGACGTGTTTCATCGTCACCAGTATTCATTACCCCTTCCTGAAATAAAATGCAGCAACATTACATAAAATCTTTTACCATAACAACACTAGCTTACGAATAGGCCATTTTCAGTTTAAAAAGGTAATTATTATAACAGAACTGGATTATGGTGACAAATTTATAGGAAATCCACTTATGTAAAGTACTACAAGAATACCCTTGCACTAAAATTTCTAGCTGACTACGTAGCTAAAAATAATATCCCAATCCAAACCTTATAACAGCACTATGTCTTAAGTGGAAATTCTGCTTTTAAATCACTTATATCACTTCCTTAGCTCATTTACTTCTAAATAACATGTTTAAACCACAAAATTTGGATACTCATACTGAATGTTATGGACCTTACCATATACCAAAAAAACAACAGAAAATTGAAAGTCTGTGAGGCATGGACAAGTAAACAGAAAACTAGTTTGTCTCAACCTTCAACTAACATTATTATGAAAAACAAATATAAGAACAATAGAGATGGTTCTTACAGTTTTATACCCCAATATGGTTGTAGAAGTCGGATCATCCCATACAAGGAGCAACACCCTCACACCTTCTTGAGACTTGGTTTTCAGAAGCTCGCCCAAACTACTGTTTGTCACAAGAGGATCGTCTCTAACAAGCTGGACTAGGTGATAAACAGACCACCCTGTGATATACACTAGCCACCGAGCTTGAGATACTGCATCGTATATATCACGCCAACAAGTCCCATTCTTATACGTCGAACCATTACCCAACACCACATCTGGAAGCTCACCCTTATGCACGTGAGCATCTTGATACAGAGTGAGAGTTCCTCCTATCCTTAGAGGAAAATAGGTGGCAGCAACACCCTCATTCCTAATGTCTGATCCCACTCCATCATCATAAATCAGCAACTTCTCCATAGGTATATACTGAATCGAGAGGCTCAAGACAGCCCCTCGATTACAAGGTTTCCCGTTTGCACCGATTATTGGATAAGTCCCATGCATCTTTGACCCAAAGATTAACTGCTCTATAGGGATTCCAACAGCTCCCATGATCTCAGATCCCACAAAATCATTGTCTTTAACAATAAACTGCACTTCTGTGCCATAATGTGCTACTGGGACAGTAAATTGTTGGTCCCAAACAGGGTTCTCAGTATCTCTAAGCACAAAAGTCCTACAAAGTACAGCACCAGAGATTGCAACTGTTACATAAGGATCACTTGTCTGTACTTTTCCAGAGAGAGTCCCTATTACGTCACCTATGCAGTTTACTAGATCCATATTGGGAAGATTATTGGCTCCCTTGACATAAATCTCCAAATTCCCATGCAACAAAAGCACCCTCAATGAATCATTAGAAGTCCTAAATGGGACAATCTGCACTCCTTGAGTATGATATGAGCCATCATCCTCACAATAATACTGATAGTGAGACATATTGGCTATTATTCCTCTCTAGGTCAATTTTATGTGAAGCCTGACGAACTAATCTGAAAGGGTGTTTCTGTAACAGCCATAAAAGTCATCAAGATTCAATCTTTACGAGCATTTGGGTTCATTAACTTCACAGAGACTCTATCTGCTGATCGATTTCTACTTCGTTTCAAAAACCACTAATCTATATATGTATTTCTTATCTATCTACATACACATTGTGGTCCACATGCAGAGAAATTCAAGATAAAACCAAACTTTCTACAAAAAATGAATCGACCCAGAAATGCAACTCTCTCAATAAATATTATTGGAAAGAAATCAAATCGAGGAGGGAGAATCTGTGCGTATTATGTCGGGGCAAAACACGCATTACATGATGAATAACGAAGATCGAAGATCTGCTAAAAGAGAAACAAATTAACATGTTCAAACTGAATTTTGGTGAAATAGAAAGAAATGCTGGATTTGATCGACAAAAATGGGTGTTGATTATACAGAATAACGTTAAATTTTTACGTGTTTCAGATGAGAAGAGGGTGGCATGCATGGAGCACGGGAGAAGAAGTGCGGAAGGTTTCTGAAGTGATGGTGGGAGGGCCGTTTTATGCGGAGCTAAATTAAATTTTGCAAACAAAATAATAAGAGCCCAGTTTCCGAAATGACGTTTTTTATGTGGGTAATTATAATTTTAATTAATTCTAAAAAATAAATTTTGTTTTAGTATTGCGTGTTTATGAATTAAAATAATTAGAGTGTATAGTGTGATTCTGATGAAAACAATTTAGGGAAATTATGCAATTTTATCCTGAAGTATATTCAATCATGCAATTCTATTCCCAATTATTTTTGTTATGCAATTATATCCCAAAGTTTCATTTATTATGAAATTATATTCTCATTAGTTGAAACCGTAAAAAAATGTGTTTGCATGATCGTTAAACTCCATGTTTTCAGTGATATGACCATAAATTATGTTGTAACGAAGCACAACGACGTCGTTTTTCAAAATTTAGAAACTTTTTGGGATCAAAATCTTCTTTTCATCTTATCACTAATAAACGATGGTATTTCAAAATAATAAAAAATCAACGTCGTTTTGCTTTGTTGCAACACCACTCATGGCCACGTCATTAAAAACGTGGTATTTAATGGTCACATAAACACATTTTTTACAATATTAATTAATAAGGATATAATTACATAATAAATAAAACTTAGGAAAAAAATTACTTAACAAAAAATGTTCAAGATAGAATTACATAATTATTGCATAATTTCCCAACAATTTATGTAACACCGCAGTGCATATTCCAACGCCACTTTTCTCGACACGCATTTTGGATCATAACAAATTTTCCATTTTTCAGAAACGAAATCCAATTGCAATATAATAGATAAGCATTTAGCTTGACAAGATGTTATGATTCGATACTTGTGATGTCTAACTTAGAAAGGTAGGGAAAAAAAAGGTAGGAAACTGCAACTTAGAAGAGACTAACCCTCATCTCTTATTCTTTGTCAAGGGACAATGACATATAGTTCCTTCCCAACGCACGCGTTAAACCACGTTATTTATATTGACATAAGATGGAAATGATTTCTTGAAAGAGCACTCCAACTTCAGCACAAGGCAAATACAAAATGAGAGCGATTGACAATTGCTTTTAAGATTTACACAACCCCCCAAAAGAATGTGGTTTTTATTTACAAGAAAGGAAGACTAAAGTGAGTAAGCATTACAAACGTGAAGTTAAAAGGGAAAAAGGTTGCAGTTAAAACAGACACATCCACAACATCACATCACAATGCACTTCTCCTTTGATTTCGACTCCTGCTTGGAGGAGGAGCCTGTGTGCTTCCCACTAGTCCGCGGAACCTGCAAGGCCAATTGTGAAACGACGCAAATCAGGCACAGCAGTTCCCGAATGAATTCGTGTTCGTCTAATTTATGGCGTCAACATGAAACACATATTGAAGCACCAAATTCACTTGTGTTGTTCACCAACAAAGGAATACAATTATCAAGAGTTCCGAGTTGCTACTAAAGATCTCTACTTTAACTTTACCTGAGGGCCAACGACAAGTCCTGAACTGCTACTAATAGTTGGCTGCTGAGAATTACGCTGGCGTTGCTGTTCTCGCTGCTGTTCCTGCTGCTGCTGATGATCAAATTCCTGTTGTTGGAGAGCTATTGCCAGTTGCAAATCGGAACTGCCAGAAATGATTCCATGTAAGCCCCATGCGCATGCTAAAGACTAGAAATCAAATGTGATGCCTCTAATGAAAATTAATATATGCCTGAAGTTTGAATGTGGATGACGAGGCCAAAATCATGTTCAACAGACCAGATGCATTGGCACATAGAAATCAAACTGAAATATGTATAGTGTCTAGCAGCATTTAAGTTTTCACTCACTAGGAAATCCAAAGTACATTTTGGGGGGAAAGGACTAGGAGATGCATATGTGAATAAAAGGTTGTGAACGAAATGTTATATTATTTAATGAAGAAAACCAGTAGGTCAATTGAACCAAGAATGTAAGGCATCATGAGCAGAAGTAGAGAATTACTTGAAAGTCATTGGTTGGGAACTATCAATACTAGCTAGATAGTCCTGCAAAGAAGAGATTCAACATAAGTCGTGCACTAAAACTCCAAAAGCTCTAGAACATCAGAAAACTACATACTGCAGTACTGGACATAGCATTCTGTTCATCCCATGTGCTGTTAGAAAGGTCATCCATCTTGAATTTCTTAAAGTTACCAGTCATATAAACAGTATCACCATTCACCTGAACGTAAAAGGTAAATATATGGCATGAAGCAGGAAATCAATATACAACTCAACTTAATGCTCAACATAATTTTTCAGTGCAGTTTCCAAATATCACTGACTACAATAACGATATTATCATGTACATGCCAAAAGTATAAAAGACAAATCAAGGGAAGAGCACAATCCCCAGAAAGTTCTTATAAGATCAAAACATTAAAAAAAATTGTTGCCTCAGTAAGTGTTGCTGGATCAATATGTTAAGCTGGTGGCGTCAAATGGCATATCCACATTCATGCACTAAAGATTTTATAAAGGGGAATCATTTTGATGTGTCATCTTTACAATTATTAACAACTGTGTCCCAACTTTAACTGGTCAAATTGATGCCCAACCTTTGGAGATTTTAAAAATTGTTTAAATTTCCAAAGCTTTTTAGAAGTCAAATATCAGGACACAATTACAAATGTGAGGCATCAATATGTAACCTTTCATAAATGAACAGCATAAACTAATTCAGTTTAAAAAATTTTACCAGTTAACATCAGAAAGTATAGAACAGTAAGTCAAGAGTCTCAACCAAGTTTCAGGTGTCTAACATGGGCATCAGCCCTTTGATAATTGAATAGAGTTGGTAACATAGACTTGATTAGAGAAAGATATCAGAAAAATGTGTTCGTTTCAGGCATAGAAGACGGAAATAAAAGAAAAACTAAAGGATATCCCAGCTAACTTATTAAAAACTTGTAAAAGACTACTTAAAATAAAGATTGCTTCCTAAGTATGTTCGCTAAAAAATCAGCAAGGTTAAAATAATTCCGCCATCTCATGTTTGCTTGCTAATTTTGAAATTTCATGCATTAACAAGAAAGATCAACTCACAGAAAGTGTCTCACCTCATTTAGCTTTTCCCACACCAAGTCTGGCTGATTGATATAACCTTGGTCGGTAGCTAAAATGTATAGTTCACCTTCATACTGACAAGTAACTGATTATCAGCTACAAAAATATAACCAAATCGTTTCATAGCAATACACAATTGGCATTTGGCACTGCAAACCATCAACATTCTCACCTAATAGACTGACAGTAGAAAAGAAAGAAATGTCCTTCCATACTCGAGATGTCAAATTAATTCTCATTCCATATTCCAGATGCCAAATTAATTATTCATACAAGAAAAATCTAAGTAACCAACCCTCATTTCCCCAACCCACCCCAATAAGAAAACACAAATTAAGATCCCGGGCTCTAGAAGAAAAATCACCATTATCAATAACAAATCCTGTCCAGACTACAAGTGAGTGTCAGCTGCACAAATATTAATTCTCCAGGTGACATGATGTCCGTCACACTATTATTTAATTTAACATCAGCATGTTTTCCCTAACAACCTTTGCACCATGTTTTTGGATGGAGAAATATGTTTTTGTAAGCATGTTGTCATATGAAGGGTTCATTAAGATACAGCAGAAGTGCAGCACAAATTAAATAGTATCATGAGAATTGCCATCCTCTTGGTTTAAACTACATCCGTATCATCTTAACATGTAATACAAGGAGCTTCATATATAATCTGTGCTGTAATATATTAATTCCTTCACTACAAGCATGGAGACTAAATGTACGGACAATGTACATAAATGAAAGAAAGATGAATGTGAAAGAAATAAAAGGGCCTCTTAGGTCATGGGTTGGCAATCTATTGATGGTGTTCTTCAAGCAATAAGTTTTGGTTCTGAAAAAAAGAAACTCACAACAGGAAACTGATAAAGTTTTAATAATACAACATGAAACTGGTGAACAGTAAAAAGTGGATAAATATCAAAGCATCAGTAAGACATATAGTTTGTTTTCAAATAATCGGTTGCAAGTATCACAAAGTGGACAAGGAACATTTTCTTTTCCAAGTGAAATGTAGGATTAGCATTCAGTCTAAATTTTGAATCAGCATCATAATAATTGCTGAGAAGGGACAGATAAATAGCATACTAGATGCAATTACTAACCTTAAACATAGTGTTGAAATGATTATTTCTGAAAAACACAGAAATCTCGCGTTCTTTGACTTGATCTTGTAAGCAAAATAGTCTACAACAAGACAACCAACAATCATAACCTCCTTGTGCAAAACTTCACATATCTTATTAACCAATGGGGCAATTTCGAAGCACACCTACCCATATATGGTCAACTGACTAGCGCTGTTCTTCATGAAATTCCTGATAATTTCTCCTAAAGAGATATAATACATCATGAATTAGCATAAAAGTCTTATCGTTATGGTAAGAAAAATATAAAAGAAAAGAAGAAGTTTTTATCTTAAAAGAATGTAATAAAAGAAATACAATCACCAAGAAAATTAATGTCAATCATATGGAGCACTTCACACCTTGTTTTATAGAAATTTTGTCCGTGCTACTAACACCACCATCATCCACGCAACCGGTATCTCCCTGCTTGGCAAGTACCACCTCCCCTTCATAAATAGGCTCTCGGTTTTCAAAAACTGCAGTACCTGAGTCCAATATGCGGTCTTCACCTTCATAAATTGGTTCACTATCATCAACACTCGAAGAATTAGCTTCAGGTACATCATCATGATGTATTTGACCACTAGATGAATCTGAACCTGCAGCTTTTGATGAGCTGGGTGAGTCTTTTCCATCAGAACTATTACGAGAAATTTTCTCTTTATCAGGTGTATCTAAACCGATTACATTATCAGGAGTCTTTCTAGATTCTTCATCCGGAAGTTGGGCACATAATTTCCGTTCATCCATTTTTGAGGAAGAAAGAGCTCCATTTGAAACCTCTTCAGCAAACTCTGAATCGACATGGAGATTTTCCAGAGCATTGCTATCTTCAGATATAACCGATGCATTATTTACTGGTTCATCAGTAGCATTCTTTTCCACTGTTTCTGCTTGTGTGACCAATTCACACTTCTTGATTGACACATTTTCGTGAATATTACCATCAAATGTAACAGCATTCTCCGTTGAATTGTTACTTTCCACCTCTGACAATCTCAAGACTCTTAATAGCTCTGCCTCTTCTTCAACGTCTCCTTTTCTTGCTTTTTGAGGAGAATCGTCAAAGGATTGACCTCTTGAAAGACTTGGAGATGGTATTCCAAGAGCCGCAGTTGTTGCGGCGACGAAATCAACACCATCATCTTCTATATTCTTTTTCTGTTCACTGGTGATATTTTGGGCCTCTAATGAGACAAGCTCTCCCATGAGAGTGTTATAAGATTTAGAGCCGATAGCATCATAAGTTTCGCGGTCCTGAAATGCATGCATATAGACATTCACAAGCCAACCAAATTTTCTACGAAGGTTGGAACCTACCTATTGCTACAAGAAATAGATTTTTTAAATTATTATTACATTATGCAAGAATGTTAAATAAGAATTTCAGTGTACTCCTTATTCATATTTAATACTAACCAAGGATCAATATCTGAGCTGCAGAAAATATCATCATGCATGTTCTACTTCAAATAAATTCAAAAGAACAAAAAAGGAGAAATACTTGTATTTTTGGATATCCTAGCATCCAAAGCCATACCTGAGGATCAACTATCCACCCATGGTAGAGTGGAATATCCAGTAAATCAAATATTGCACACTCTGGGGTGAACTCGAAATCATCAATTCTGAAAATTCCAGACAAACATTTGTTATGAATTATGATTAGGCGCAGTTTCCAGTACATTCAGATAGATCATACTGCACCATACATAACATACTTTCTGAATTTCAGATTCACATCAATCCCAGTTGTAAGTCTTGGAAGTAAATCAATTGCATCTGCAATATTTTGCAGCTGATTTTCTACATACCCAGTGTCTTTGTTCTGTATCAAGTTAATAAAGTGAAATTAATAAAGAAAAAAAAAAGTGAACAGGTAATTTACTCTGAATAGTTAGATTTAAATAAAAGAGAATTGTAAAGAAAATTCTCTTCCAACTCAAACAAGCGAAACTCATATCTATAGAGACAAACAAGAGTATACTGAATAAAAAGCAATTACATCGGTGTTAGTGTTCGAATCAATCAACCGCTCAGCCACAAGTGAAAGCAATTTCTCCTGTGAAACCTCTGGAATATCAGGACTCAGGTTCAAACTGTTCTTTAGCGAAAGAACATTGCCTAACATAAATACAACATTAAGTTAGTTCGATAAGAACAGACATGCTCACATGTTCAAGCGCAAAATGCAATAAGATTTCATTAACATCATTCTAGCCACAAAAGGTGTGACATCATTTCGAGTGGGGCAACATCAACCTACTTAGCAACTGTGAAATGCCAACAAGATAAGCTATTAACAAATTATCACCAAAACTTCTAGTCAAACAAGACACCAACTACGAATAAAAAAACTAGTCAAAAGACACCAAACCGAAGTTAACGCCAAACAAATACCGAGCTTTCCCCAAACGAGATTCCTTCGTGTCATGCCAACTATACATCAATAAACCTCATCCTAAGATGGCATATATCTAACAGATACACCACACAGAAAGTTCACAATCGTAATATTTTCTTGAGTTCTATTTCATTTTTCTGTCAGTCATATTCAGTTAAAGCCACAATAATAAAAAGTAAATGCCACAACCATGTCCTCCAGGACTAAGATGAGATGAGTCAGTGGACTAATCAGCATTTAATCCGTATTTCGCCCAGTTTTTCATATTTGACGATTTTATACTTCCATACAATCAATCCTAAAACAGTCATAGTACGGCACACCAAATACGTTACAATTATATCTACACCGGCCAGAGATCAAATATAAAGCCCTAGATAGAGGAATAGAAATTACAGATAGCGAGGAGAGGGCACGGTCCGTTGTCGTTTTGAAGAATGATAGGCGTGGTTCGCCCCAAAAATTGAATAACCTTAGTCTTGTGCACCAACTCCTTCTCACGCTTCGCCTCCGGCTCCGCCGGCGGAGGCGGCGAGGCGGCTGAGGGTGAAGCAGACTGAGGAGAAGAATCCATTCTTTCAGCTGTTTCGCAAATTCTGAGATGATCAAATATGCTTTCTCCAGAGGTGGTTGCTACTAGATCAAGAAACAACGGTGGAGTGACAATAGCAAGAATGATTTTGGGTGTTTTGAAAATGCGCGTGACAAATTTCACTTTATATAGAGTGGCAGAAAATATTTTTACGGCAATGAAAAGAACATTAAAAGTTTTTTTTTATGCTTTGAAAAGGTTTTTTTATTCCATAAATTAAGATCGTTGAAAAATTATATCTATCAAAAAAATGATCGTTGAGAAATATTTCTTTTCTATTTTTCTTGATATAGTATATTCATAAATTCAAAACGAAATAGGAAAATCATCAGTTATTTGTGTTAAAAATATCCCGGTACCAATGCGAATCTCTCATTACACTTTTGTATTATACTATGTATTACAATTTATAGATCAAGTTTTTATATTTTTATTTAATATTTATTTTTAATTTCTTAAACTCTAATTTAGTCGGCGCACATTGATATTAATGGTAAATATTAAACAAAAAATAATACGATCTGTAATACAACATTATAAGAGATCCCCTGCTCCTAGTATCAATCTTTTCATTTTGTTAGGCAGTCCTTCCTTGCATTGAATTTAATTTAATTGTCACTCATTCTTGCTCGTGTTAAATACAAATATAGTTGGTCGTTGCTGTTAAAAATATCAAAGTAATTAAAACATTAAATACATTTGTTAGTTGAGGCTGTCAAATTAATAACTCTACCCTTTTTTTTTTTCCTTATATTCCCAGACTCAATGTTGAAATAAGACATATTCTAGGCGAAAAGAACTATGAACTCATCCTCATTATATATTGTATAATATACTGTAGTACCAAACTAATAATAATTATTATTGTGTTCATCAAATGATTATAAATTTATTTATTGAAAGCACGCATTATCATGCTACAAAGCATAAATCACGACCGCAAATTGTTTAAATCTAGACGCAAATCTGATCGAGTTGCATGCTTATACGTGTGTACATGTTGGTGTTTCCAATGCCTATATGATTATTTAGTAAGTACACAATTTTTCACGACACAGAAATTCGGCAAAGGGTGCCCCGCCAAAGGAAAATGCGCAAAATTTTCAGGACACATCATTAATTGCAATATATTTGTATTGAAATAAACACGATCTTCAAATCAATCTTCTGGATTGTATATATTTTTACATTATTTAATTTTTCATTTATGATTTGAATGCAATATCCAATATATTATGTTTATAATTTATATAGTATGCATGTAACTTTTTTAGAGGCATGTAATTAGTGTTATATCAATACAAGTTTGAATATATGCAATTTATATATACTGATATGCAATTGATACATGAGTGTACACAATTGACAATGAGGTTATGCATGAAAAAACATTGCAATTATAATTTTATCAATATGATCAAATTATAGTGTGCGGTGGAACATATATTTTTGTACAAATAACTATATTATTTATATACAATTGATATAATCTTTTGGTAACTGATTAAACATGATTATCAGGTATGTTTGTTTCATAATTACCCTTATGCACCTAATATATATGAATTCCAAGAACAAATTCACGTAATGTGAGCGGTTGTATTATAAAAATGGACGATTGAGATATCATATTTGTACTTAATTAGCATCTAGATGTAAGTTAGCATAGATTATATTCGTATAAGTGTGCGTGCGATATATTGTGTATATAAGAGATATACATATGCATTCAACACGAGACATGACACGGCATTGAACAGAACAAATTTATTCATACCAAACTACTTTCTACATCCTCACATTTACATTGGTTTTGCATTCTTCCGTTTACACCATCGGCAGCTCTGGAAAGTATTTGCATTTACTTCATTCTCTTCTCTAATGCATTGCCTCGAATCAAGACTTGCCTCCTTCAGGGAGTGTAATCAACCGGGTCTTAGAATCATACACCATATCCGTTCCACAACTACAATCACGTCATAAAATTTGGAATTACCACATAAAAGGGAAAAAAAATCAGCCGATGCCAGATGTAAATGAGAAGACTTTCGTCGAGAATGCTGACTTACTTGGAGCATTTAACGTCGTTAATGACTCCCCCGTTAGACACTGACAATATGGTTCCAAAGAATGAAGTGTTCTCCGTGCCACAGTTTGGACAGGGTCCCTGAAATATTACGCGTATTAAGCAACTCGAGAACTGAGATAGGGAGAGTCGATTTAGACCGTGATTCAAGAATCAAGAACCTTACCACTAAGATGAGAAAGTCTTTTACTATGAAGTTTGTAATGGTGAAAGATAGCCATAGGATGAATGGCAAAGCGGCAAACCATGTGAAGAGAAAACTGAATGGCTCTGGAAGCTGCAAAGACAATGTTTTTGAGTTAATGCAATCTGTTGGATGCAGACGAGACAGTTTGTCTCTAAAGTTTGCAAATATGGGAGTAGTAAAATCCCATAAACTGATGTTGGATTACCTCCAAAAGATATGTGATCTCAAATCCAGTCAAATCATCAAGAAAGAAAAACCTGGAAAGAGAGGATAGTGTAAGATTTTGTCAAGCAAGTATTCTGTAGTCATGCTATCTTCAAAATAAAAATTCAATAGCACAACATGCAAAGAGATAAAAAAGGAATATTTAGAGATAAAAGAAATCAAATAGTGTCTAATCAATCACAGCTCGGAATTTGTTCTCCAAAATAAAACAGCATTGACGTCGAAATACAATTGTCACTTACAATCCTAAAGCAACAACTGCAGCTGGTACGTTCAAAAGAAACATCTTGAGGTAGTCGACAGAAAGGTCACTATAAACCTGCACATTCAAGACGAACGAGATGCTGAAGGAGATTCAAATATGATAAATTTACAAAAAGGTTAATACAAGGAAGTTGTATCGTGTTTAAAATTTTATGAAAAAGATTTTGTCGTCTCTATTTCTCTGAGTCGGTATTAGTAAAGTGAAAACCTTCATTTCATATATAGGGTTGCTTTCTGCCAGCAGCAACCCTGCTAAATACCAAGTTTCTAAAGCTTGTAAATTACAATTTTAAGAAAAATCCAAGAATGATATATAGTACTCTAACATGAAGCCTTATATTCAAGCATATATGTAAGGAGGAGAAAATATCAAACCTTTTTACTTCGTAGGCTGCATCGAGGTCCCTCTACCACAATTTCACTTCCATCCATCTACAAGGTGCAATGCAAGTGAAATCAACAAAGGTTGTCCGCAAAAATTAGCCAAGACATTTCAGACGGTTTTCATATATATAAGATTATTTCTACACTAATTTGTATTACAGAGCTTGCACACCTTAAGTTTTTGTTTCAATTTATCAAACTCTTCATCCGACATGATTGGATTTCCAGATACATAAGCCATCGAAGCTTCCAGAAACCTTTGTTCATCAGCACCTGAATACGCAGAAATATAGAAAGTTGAGCACACAGAAAATATTTCACTAAAAATAAGATGTAAGAAGGAACTATTATTACTTAGCATTACAACACTGCTTCCTTCCCACATGAGTTCTTCCTTGAGGTTATCAAATTCCTCATTAGACATGATAGACTTTCCTTCATAGTAGAACGCCTGTAATCACATAATATCACGGAACATCAAATACCATGCAGTATTAGGTGCTACCAGCTTTTTCAATATTAAGAGACTCTTCATGATTGCAGGAAATAGATGTTTATAGATAACATATGTTAACATAGGTATAAAGATGAATGCTCTGGTGAATATTGAAGAAACAACTAGCTATGAGTTAATAATTGACTAAAATAATTACTTGAAGTGCTTGAAGAAACTCTTGCTCCATTTCACCAATAGACTTTTTCTGTTTCTGATCTATGCTGCAATAAGGCAAGACGTTGCTATCAACAACCTCATTTTCTTGGACCCGACCTGAAATAATATAATTTTCACATGAGAAGTACGATACAATGGCTACTCGATATTAGTAGTCATGGCGTTGAAACGGAGTCAATAGTACAGATTTATACCATGTCCACAGCACCACAATTAAAGTTAGTTCAGATTCATACAGAAGATTTGAAAAAACAAATGCGTCGGCAAAGATAAACCGATATTTATGATTTATCTGTCCTTTAAAGTTAAGTCTCAAGCTTACAAACATTCCTTCTCCACTGATGATTCTTCAATTACTTATGTGCATTCTGTCCTCACAAATCACAAAGTCTACTTCCATGTATTTTAAAGCGAAAAATCTATAGATGATCAAAACTATTCTATATGGCCTTCAAATTATATTTTATTTCTTTTCGTATGTTTTATTGCATAGACGCACCAAAAACTAATAGAAAGACAAATATGATCATAACATTAGCGAGTAGATACTAATTCCCAAAGACTTCGGAAATTACGAGAATTCTTCTATTCCTACTCTGATTGAGGTGCCAAAGGGCTTCAAATAAATTTGAATCTATTTTCCCTGACAAAAAGACGAAGTTATGTGCCAAAGTATTAACAGAAACTAGTGATCACTGATCAGAATCAGAATATCTATCAGATATTAATTATATTCGATCATCATTCATTTGTGAGTGCCGAAACTAAACCTGGCTGTTCACTGGTGGCCTTGGGAGAAATAAGCAGCAGTGTGCGTCCGAAATTCAATTTCTTAGCACCAAACCGAACTGAGTGAGCTCCGGGAGAAGAAAATAATGGTTCTCTGGTTACGGCAGTGAAAAGTCTGGGTTTTGCAAGGCTGTAGCTGAGTCCTGACGCCATCTGTAGCGGCGGCGGAGGGAGGAGAATGAGAGGCGGTTTTTGGTGGATGGGTGCATTTGAAAAATATGTGAAAAGAGGGGACAACTCGAAGATAAGGCAATGAGAATGTGTGGCGGGAGAGTTTTGCGAAAATCTGTTGCTTTGGCTGTTTTCTTATTACAACTGTTGCGAGTTTGCCGCGTCAGGGTTCTCGGTTTTTCTAAGGCCGGCCTTGAGCTGACACGTGGAAAAATTTATATTGCTGTAAGAAAATTCTATGATACTGCCCGGATGATTAACACGATGTATTAATCAACAGAGATAAATCAAGACAAGATCTTTCTTTATTAATAGTATGGTTTAACTCCGTTGATTAATACACGTGTTATTCATCGAATAGTGTAACAACATGTGTAATACCATCATGTAACATGGAATCTCAACCGACTATATCCACTCACGTGACCGTGTGCCCTCAGTGTGAGGTTTGCATGGGTCACCACAGCTTTGTATAATTTTGATAAACTGTCCACCACATCATCGTAAAATTTTTCTTGGTGTAGTATATAGTTGTCAAATGAAACACTACATCTCAAATTGAGCCACACAGTGGTGTTACATATCGTGTTACATTATTTAGATTATTGCTAAGTGTATCAACTAAGGAAGGTTAATTGTGATATAATATTTCTTTATTAGGACTTGATTTATGTCCATTAATTTGCACACATGTTGATAATCCAAGCAATATAATACAATGTGTAACATCAGTGTGTAACAGATCGAAATTAAGCATGGGATCCAAACCAATTACAAAAAAGGGACCATAAATTTTCAACTCCAATTCACAAAGTTTAAACAGTTTTTGACAAACACGACGTCTCATAAACCAGTGATCTCCACCTCATTCCTGAGAGGCTGATTGGAGAAAAAAGCTTCAATATTGAAAAACACGACTTGTTCAATGGCGGCAAATGCTTCCGGAGTAAAAACACCCCTATGCGGAGACAGGACGACATT